>JANJGK010000046.1:23997531-24010031 GCA_039081455.1 Macrobrachium rosenbergii
TACTGTATATATATGTACAGTATATATAAATACATGTATACATAGTACAATTATATATATATATATATATATATATATATATATATATATATATATATATATTACTAATAATCTCTTAACCTCTACACACTTTCCCAAGTTTTAGATGCAGAATCCACTGAAAACCTTGAATCCGAGTGGAAATGATTGGAAATCTCCTTCCCCTATCCAGATTCGAACCCACTCATGATAGCGTAAGTGAAGTTGCCATAACCCCCACACCGTGAGAGAGAGAGAGAGAGAGAGAGAGAGAGAGATGAGAGAGAGAGAGAGAGAGAGAGAGAGAGAGCGATTTCGCGCAGGCAGTAATAGTACAGCAATCGCTTAATTGCTTAAGTAGATTTTTTCGGACGAATCACTCGAAGCGAAATGAATTTAAAATATAATGGATTAAATGGCATAAGATAAATGCGGAATAAAACTACAAATAGCCGCCTCTTTTGCCTCGTAATTCAATTGCTGTGGTCATCATCTCGCCCTTTTTAGGTGGTGCGGTTGATTGCTTTCTTGCGATGCTTTCAATTGCGAGATCTGCTTGCATGTTGCATTGTGATTTGTACGCATGCGCATCAGTCTCATCCGGGTGGAACGGTTAATGTCTGCTGGCGTGAACATTCAGTTATGGACCTGGTAGTTAATGGATTATGGAGGCTTGTAGCCAGGACGGTGGAGCGAAGGGTATGAGGCTCGCAAACTCATCCCTAAATTCTTGCAGAAGGATGGAAGTTTAATGCACTCTAAGGCCACTGCATTTAAGACAAAATAAGTCCTGTAGTTATATATATATATATATATATATATATATATATATATATATATATATATGTGTATATATATATATATGTGTATATATATATATATATATATATATATATATATATATATATATATATATATATATATATATATATATATATATATATATATATATATAGGGGTTGGCTTCAAAGAAGGGTAACTCCGTGGTAACCGCCACATTCTCATTTAAAATGTTTCACACACCCCCATTAAAAGATCATCAGATGCAAACTGAACACCGGCCGCCCCCCCCCCCCAAATTACAGGGGGCCATCCAACTCCTAGATGTATTTTTGTGGTTCCTGGATATTAATAAGTTGTTTATTTATTTATTTAAATCCGGTAAACATAATATTAATTAATCGAATAATTTGATATATATACCAAAAATACTAAGCATCTATGCATTAGTGCTCTAAGCGGATCCATAAACGTACTGTTAAATAATTAATAAATACTAGACTAATTTGGCCAAAAATACTAAGCATCTAAGCATTAGTGCTCTAAGTAGATCCATATACATACTGATAAATAATAATAATCAATAGACTAAATGACCAAAAATACTAAGCATCTAAGCATTAGTGCCCTAAGCAGATCTATTCACACCCTTAAATAATAATAACTAAGAGACTAATTTGGCCAAAAATACTAAACATCTAAGCATTCGCGCCCTAAGCACATCCATCCACACTCGCACCGTTAAATAATAGCCTCTAAGCAATAGTGATCTAAGCAGATCCATCTATACACGCACCGTTAAATAAATAACAGACTAATTTGACATAAATACCAAAAATACTAAGCATCTATGCATTAGTGCCCCCTAAACAGAGCCATCCACACTCGCACAGAAGTCCCCAACAATCCCTCCAGCCATATTTCTTCTAAACCTCCTCTCTTCCTGTGGACATTTCTTTCATAAATTTTCGGCGAGACGTATTAGCGAGGTTAATTTGCATGTTAAATTTGGCCCGGCTGCTCGTTATTTTTGGCCTCATCATTAGCCAGGGCTATTTGGCAGGCCTATTTCGGAGACATTCCACTTTTTTTTTTTCTTTTCGAGGGAGGGCGAAAAGCGAAAATGTACGATGAATTTTTTTGTGAAGATTCTTCACCGAGTTTTTTTTTTTCTGGGTGGGAATGAATTCGTTCATATATCTGGTAATGCTCTGAGAGGGATTGATACAGTGGTTTTTGTATTAATGTGTCATTTCTGTATTTTGTCTCTGCTGTTTGGGTATGTTCTGTATTTTGTTTCTGTTTGGGCATTGTTCGAAGGTCAAAAACGGGTCTCCTACAGCGCAATTTGATGCCTTAAGGTTCCATTGGTAGAGAATGCCTTCATAACATGCGCTAACAATGTAATGGCAGGCAACACTGGAAACGGATTTGAAGACAGCCTATCAAGAAAAATCGTATACTCTACAATAAACAAGAAACTCAAAAACACAAGAAACCACATGGAAAATGCACACATGGAAGGAGCCGCGGGCAGAGAAAGGTCAAGGTCACGAGGGCGGGGCCACACAGGAGGGTAATCACAGGCGCAAAGAAGCCAGCACACGGAATTGGATAAGCAAGGGCTTTAATCCACTCCCACACATATAAATACAGCGGGACTACGTGTCCAGTCATTCTACAGATACTTGACAATGAGGACAGTTAGTCCTGGAAAGCTTGTAACTTTTCTTGAATAAATATCTCTGCTAGGTACCATCCGGCTTCAGAGAGGTGCTGTTAGTATATATATATATATAATATATATATATATATATATATATATATATAATACACACCCATACGCGAATATATATATATATATATACACACATTTATAGTAATGCTTCTTTTACAAAAAGATTCTTTGTAAATTTAGCAAATCGCCTCATCATATTTCAAACCTCTCTCTCTCTCTCTCTCTCTCTCTCTCTCTCTCTCTCTCTCTCTCCCCCTCGTATATATAATTACACACACATGCGTTCATACATACGTGGAGTCTCAATATGCACGTATGCATGTGTGTGTGTACGTATTTATTACACGTACGGGAAAAAAGAGCTGAAACTGGGAGCGAGCCTTTGCTAGTCACAAAGATTCTCTTGGTAAACGAGGCAGAAATATATATATATATATATATATATATATATATATATATATATATATATATATATATATATATATATATATATATATATATATATATATATATATATATATTTCTACAAGACTACGCAAACGTAACATCGGCAATTTAAAAGTCAAAAAGGCGAAGACAGGAAATTAAAGTATCGAATAAACCGTCGCAAACAATTAACGTTACTTAGGTGTCCCTGATGTAAATTTAATTGTAATTTTGTAATTTATGTTAAGGAGGAGCGTAACCTTCGAAGGCTGTAAAAGTGTAGCCTCAGGAAACACTTTTGAGATTTCTTCGGGAAGGTCAAAGGTCAGAATTCTGATCATCGTAGAATTCTAATCATTGCTTATCATTGCCTGGTATTAAATGCTTGTCATTTGAGCATTTAAAATTTAATAAAACATTCCAGAATAACTTAATTTATGAGCTAAAGGAATGTTATTAGCTTAAAACAAGTAAAACCTGCGCTGAAGCGTCTTCGGCGCAATCCAGTTTTCTGCACAGCGTATAATCAAGGCCACCGAAAATAGACCTATCTTTCGGTGGTCTCGGTATAATGCTCTATGAGCCGCAGCCCGTGAATCTTTAACCACTGCCCGGTGGTGGCCTTTCCCATATCATTGCCAGAAGCACGATTATGGCTAACTTTAACCTTAAATAAAATAAAAACTACTGAGGCTAGAGGGCTGCAATTTGGTATGTTTGATGATTGGAGGGTGGATGATCAGCATACCAATTTGCAGCCCTCTAGCCCCAGTAGTTTTTAAGAGCTAAGTTTTTAAGATTTTCTTTTACAGAAAACTAAAAAAAAAAAAAAATGGCGGTCGACCCTGCGTGATCCTTGGCAATAAGGAGCGAAAGAAACATCCCGATTCGGCGGTCCTTGGATTAGGGGGGGGAAATACAAAATGGCGCCAAAGCCCTGCTGCTGCTGATTGATTTGGAGGGGAATACGAAATGACTCTGTGATGTATTCACTGCAGAGTCCTTCCTAACTTTTTACTTTCAAAATGGCGAGTTAATGAAGAGATTCCATTGGATTAACTCTGCGGCGCACTGGCAAATTTCTGAATGTTAATGGAAGGTATTGGAATGTTGTTGATTGCTTCGTAATATTCACTGAATTAATGGTTTTCGAGTTTTGCATGTGCATGGCACTTGGAGAAACCGAAAGTGTCATAATGTTTTGTCTGAGCGGTTTATCTGTTCAGTTATACTAATGAATACAGCAAAATATCTATGAGGAAACTAACTGTGTCATAATGATTTGTCTGAGCGGTGTATCTGTTTAATTATACTAATGAACAAAGCAAAATATCTATGAGAAAACTGTGCCATAATGTTTTGTCCGAGCGGTGTATCTGTTCAATTATACTAATGAATAAAGCAACATATCTATAAGAAAGAAAACTGCGTCATAATGTTTTGTCTGAGCGGTGTATTTGTTCAATAATACTAATGAATAAAGTAAAAATATCTATGAGAAAACTGTGTCATAATGTTTTGTCACAGCGGTGTATCTGTTCAATTATACTAATGAATGAAGCAAAATATCTATAAGAAAATTGTCATAATGTTTTGTCTGAGCGGTGTATCTGTTCAATCGCACTAATGTATAAAGTAAAATATCTGCATAAACTGTAAGGGGAATCAACGTGAATTCATTATATAAGGAAACATGGAAAAAACTAACAGCGTCATGTTTTGTCTGTACGCTGCATCCGTTCAATCGTGCTAAAGTATAAAATAAAACATCTGCATATTCTGTAAAGGGAATTAATCTGAATTACATAGGGGAATATCTGTTCATTCAATGTTTTCTATAGAGTTGATTTTTGCAAAGGTCAACAGTCACGAATGAAAGTAAAACTATAATTATTATATATGCATGACACTTGGAGAAACCTGGCTGACAGTGTCATAATGTTTTTGCCCGAGCGGTGTACATGTTCAATTATACTGATGAATAATGCAAACATCTACATAAAGTGTAAATTGAATCGGTTTTAATTACGTGAGGATAAACGGGAGAAGGAAAAATACATTTTTAATGCATAATACGGCCATTCAGTTAGCAAACTATAAAAGTAGTAAAAAAAAAGAAAAGAAAGTTTATTGTAGTTTGTAATTGGAAAGTTCATTAAGAATATACATACATATATATAAATATTTGTTATATATATATATATATATATATATATATATATATATATATATATATATATACAGTATATATATATATATATATATATATATATATATATATATATATATATATATATATATATATATGCATGCGTGTGTGTGTATATATATATAATCTTAGCGTTCAATATGAAAATTCACTTACAAAAATAAAGAGAAAAAAAATGTGAAGTATTAAGCAGCATGTCATATGAAGGACATAATTGAAGTGACGAGGTCATAAACTAACCAAACAAGCAATGAAAATTTACAAAGAGAAGCAAAGTGAAAATAGAAAAATGAAAAAAAATATGAAAAAAATGAAAATTGAAAAAAATGAAAAAAATAAAAAAATAAAAAAATGAAAAAATGAAAAATCAAAAAAATTAAAAAAATGAGAAACGCCCCAGCATCTAATAAATCAAGAAAAACGCTGAGCCTGAAGAAGCCCAAATATATTAAGAGCGTATAATATCGATATAATAAATCAATGCAACTACCGGTAATCTATCAGGCATTAAGCATACTAAAAAAAAAAAAAAAAAAAAAAAAAAAAAAAAAAAAAAAATTCCACTGACGAATTTTCGACCACAAACATATTGACGAAAATTCCCCCAAAAATGAATATATTTATATAATATTTTTTTCTGTTCCTTCGCCCAAAGGGCTTCCAAATAAGCCTGGCTAATGAGGGAACTACCATAACGAGCAGTTGGACAAAATTTCACATGCAAATTAACCTCGCTAATAATAAGTCCTCACGCATATTTCATGGGGGGTTAAGCCCCCTACCCCATCCCGCCCACACGATAAGATAATTTATCTGAGAGGGCGCTGGGACAGAGAATCTAATTGTTTTGGTATAAGTATGCATTTACGCAAGGGCGTATGGGCACGGACCCTTAGCATTTTGCGTATAAGGGCTAAAATGAGTTGTATGCAAAGTATTAATAAATTATAGGTTTAGGTTAGAATACAGAATTTAGTCCAAAGGCCAAGCGCTGGGAACTACGAGGTCATTCAGCGCTGAAAGGGAAAATTGACAGTGAGAGGTTTGAAAGGCGTAACAGGAGGAAAACCTCAAAGCAGTTGCATTATGAAAGTCAGAAGGACGAAAGAGAATATGAACGGAGGTACAGTAAAAGGAATGAAGAAGGTTGCAGCTAGGAGCCTAAGGAAGCGACGCTACAAAGTACCTTAAGTAATGCTTACAGTGCACCGCGTGAGGTGCACTGACGGCACTACCCCGCCCCCCCCTCCCCCGCCTACGGGATTAATAAATACTGATCATTATATATTTGTGCCCCAGGAAAGGTCGTGTTGATGGCATATGGAAGCGCCGCCAGTTATGGAAGCGCCGCCAGTATATATCCCGCATAATTAATCAATCAACGTGAGCATGTCATAAATAAATAATTATTGGTTATTTATTAATCCCTATGATCACCGAAGCTGACATAAATCATACCACAGAAACGCCAAAGCTTATATGCTATATTATTCTATAAAAGCATCACATTTTTAATATAGAACAGATTAGAATATAGAATTTAGGCCCAAGGCCAAGTGCTGGGACCTATGGTGATGAGGTCATTCGGGGCTTTAAAGGGAAATTGACAGTTAAGAAGGTCTGAAAGCCTATGAATCAATTGTTAGGTGAGGGTTGAGGGAAGTAAGGTGGAAGAAAGAGAATATGAACGGAGGCACAGTAAAAGGAGTGAGAGGGGTTGCTGCAAGGGTCCCAAGAAAGGGACGCTGCAAAGAACCTGAAGTAATGCCTACAGTACGCCGCATAAGGTGCACTGACGGCAGTAGTGAACTCCCCCCTCCCCCCAACCTACAGGCCACGCTTTTAAAATATTTTTTTTTTCTGATTTGCGGAAAGTCCTTCGCGCAATATTTTTTGTTCGGCAAAACTGAAAAATAGGATTTACCGAGAACACACAAAGGTATTACTGCGTTCTCTTCGGAAGCCGATTAACATGAGTACGTAATTTCACTTTCGGTTTTGCGAAGTAAATTCGACATGAAATTCAAAAGGACAAACTTTTTTCTTTTCTGCAGTTTAGGATAAAGGTCAGGGTAGAATTGAAATGAACGTAGAATTTAGGCCAAGCACGGGCGGACAGACAAGCAGCCATTGCAATAGTTTTCCTTTACAGAAAACTGAAAAATACCGTTTAGGATTCAATAAATTCAAAATGTAATAAAAATAACAATATTGAAAGGTTCGGAGAGATATGGAAGTTTGGCGGACGGACAAAGCCATCTCTATAACAGCTTTCTTCTACAGAAAACTACAAGATACCGTTTAGGATTCAGCATATTCAAAATGCAATAATAAAAATAATAATATGAAAAGGTTCGAAGGAGATATGGAAGTCTGGGCACACATGAACACGTTCCCACGACAATTATTTGTCTCGAAGATTAGATACTGTATTGTACATAGACTGGTCGCTCACCGCTCTATCAATTCTCGTTTCCGGTAAATGTGATGTTAAGTTTGAAGTGTATCTTCAAATACGATTACAAGTTCCGTACGGAATGTCGTTGTTTTTCTGTAAGGTATTGTTTTTTTTTTACGGGAAGGATAAGCGTAGAATTACAGTTTTTTTTTAACTAGTTGTTTGTTATCGTCGTATTTCATGATATGAAATGTGTAATTACGAGAGGTGAGATTACGTGCAAGTCTGTTGATTTTACCCGCAAAAGTATGTGCAATGTACGACACAATTATTATTATTATTATTATTATTATTAATACAACACAAATCCCTACGTCTTCCTTAATCGAACAAACAGACAACATAAACAGAGAGAGAGAGAGAGAGAGAGAGAGAGAGAGAGAGAGAGAGAGAGAGAGAGAGAGAGAGAGAGAGAGAGAATAAATAATACATAAGATGATATTACGTTTTCGATGTACAAGATGCCTTATATAATGAAAAATATCCTATCAGAACTGTGATTGGTGTTCCTCCGGAGAGGAAATTATACTTTACCTTTACACATGAATACTGGCCATTGTAATCTTCTCCATATTCAACTTATATAACTATGGTTATATTTTTTTATAATGATAAGATTAATAATTTTACCTAGCAGTACGCAAAGGACTTAATTTTAAAATTAAGCGAAGGGAAAAATCATGTAACCTTTATTTGGTATAAATAAGGCACCTCACGCGGTGCACTGTAGGCATTACAAGATTCATTGCAGCGTGCCTTCGGCCTCTAGCTGGATCCCTTTTCGTTCCTTTTACTGTACCTCCTTTCATATTCTCTTTCTCCCATCTCACTCTACTCAACCCTCTCCTAACAATTGATTCATAGTACAGCTGTGAGGTTTTCCTGTCAATTTCCGTTTCAGCGCTGAATGACCTCATAGGTCCCAATGCTTAACCTTTGGCCTAAATCCTATATTCAATTCAATTCGACAACAAAAGGGCAAAGATTTAATGTTCATTATTTGGTTTTAATCTTGCAAAAGTATTAAACTTTTTATTCCTGCTTTCAATACTAACTATATGAAAGCATTTGTTGAGCATTGGCATTTTAAATTCCAAAACCATTTACCAGTTCAAAATGAAAATATTTTTTTTTAAACGGTAGCCCTAATTTTCGGGATCCATATTTACGCGTGTTCCCATCGACAACTTCGTATAATTTCAATATCATAATTACCCAATAATCATAAATTAGTAATGAGCTTACATAGGGATTGCATTAATACCGGCAAACGTTATTGATATGTCATATTGGAGTTTGTTGGACTCTGCTGATATGATGTTCGTTCTGCAGATAAAAAAAAAAAAAAAAAAAAAAAAAATATATATATATATATATATATATATATATATATATATATATATATATATATATATATATGGAAAAACTAAGGGGGAAAACTAAAGGGGAAAAACTAAGGGGGAAACTAAGGGGGAACTAAGGGGAAACTAAGGAAAAACTAAAGGGAAAACTAGTGGAAAATTAAGGGGAAAACTAAGGGGAAAACTAATGGAAAAACTACGGGGGAAAACTAAAGGGGAAAAACTAAGGGGGAAAACTAGTGGAAAAATTAAGGGGAAAACTAATGGAAAAACTACAGGGGGAAACTATGGAAAAAGACTAAGGGAAAAACTAAAGGGGAAAAACTAAGGGGGAAAAAACTAAATGGAAAAATCTAAGGAAAAAACTAAGGGAAGAAAAGCCTTAACCCATACCCCACCGTAAGTGGAGTTGTTTCCATGGATCATTATCAGGTATATCTAGTTATTCCAAAAAAGAGTAAGCGGAAAAATTAAGGTGAAAAAACTATGGGGGAGAAAAACCCGAACATCCCCCCGACAAGCAGAGTTATTTCCATGGCTCATTATTATGTATATATCTAATTATTTCCTTTACCTGTCACGTCATATTGTGAAAAAAGTTTTTCGGAGCAAGAGAGAGGGATTTAGTAATTGACAAAAAATATAACTGTTCAAAATAACTTGTAATTATTGTTCTATTTCGTACCCAAGATTACTGACAATGATATCTATCTGGCTAGAGCAATAGCTGGCTAGCCAGAACAGAAGTAATGATAATAGCAGCTAACTAGCCAGAACTGATGGGTTAGTGATAGTAGGAGATGACTAGCCAGAAGAGATGGCTAATTGATAGCAGTAACTGACTATCCAGAAGGGGTAGAGTTGTGATAGCAACAGTACTCAAATGGACTTGATAAGACAATGCAGACATGTTGTCATCAGTCATGGGGTAAAAAAAATGGCCTTTACTAAAACAAATCAGAGTCAAGTTTTTAACAGCTGAATAAAATGAATGAATAAGACTCACTAAGTCGGAGTTTTGGTTTTTCTCCAAAGATAAATCGAAGTACATTCATTGTTCATATCGGAAAATGAATAAATAAGTAAAGTAACCAGTTTTTTGTTCTCAATTTAAAGTCGGTATTGAATCTGGCACAAAGAAATGTAAAGTCAGTTTTCAGTATTTTCAGGATTTTCTAAAAAAAAAAAAAAAGTTTCTTCGGCGAATCGAGTTTTCCGTACAGCCGCTACAGCATATAATCAAGGCCACCGAAAATAGATCTATCTTTCGGTGGTCTCGGTATAATGCTGTATGAGCCGCTGCCCATGAAACTTTAACCACGACCCGGTGGTGGCCTGGCCTATGTCGTTGCCAGACGCACGATTATGGCTGACTTGAACCTTAAATGGAATAAAAACTACTGAGGCTAGATGGCTGCAATTTGATGTTTGATGATTGTAGGGTGGATGATCAACATACCAATTTGCAGCCCTCTAGCCTCAGTAGTTTTTAAGATCTGAGGGCGGACGGAAAAAGCGCGGGGAGAAAAAAGTGCGGACGGACAGACGAAGCCGGCACAATAGTTTTCTTTTACAGAAAACTAAAAAGGCGTATAGCGTCAATGTTTCTCTAATGATCTGTATAGTAGTCGTGAAAGTACATCAATTCATTCTCTTGCTTTCCCCATTTCACGGAACCAGCGAAAAGCGAATGAAGACAAACGAACATTCTATTACTCCTTCTCTCGATATTCTCCCATTCAAAAGCCAATAATACCATTCTCGTTTTTTCCCACTCCGTTTTGCATTAATTATAATCCCGGACCGTAAAACAAGAGTTAATTTCATTGGCTTCTTCTTTGAACTCCAATAACGCAATCGTTTGTCAATAGCCTTTTTTTTTACAGCTTCAAATAGACGAATTACCATCGGGAATTCTTCGGTACTTATTGTTACTTTTTTTTTCTGTTTGACGGGGAAGAGAAAATCTCGATAAAGGGGAGGCACTTGATGATAGTGAGCGATAGACAGATAGATAGTGTCATGCAAAGGGCAGCGGTTTATTGCAGTAAAGCGTTCTCATTAGAGGAATATTTGAATTTCAGAATGTGCAATCAATAGGGAAATATCAGTCTTGATTCTATTCTGTCAAACTCTCATGATTGACAGGGCTTCAGTTTGTAAGTGGTTAAACTAATTTCAATTATAAGTGCTAAGTAGGATAATGCAGTCGAATCATATAAATTTATTGATATTACTTTGTCCAAAGGCACTGACATAGGGAGAGAGAGAGAGAGAGAGAGAGAGAGAGAGAGAGAGAGAGAGAGAGAGAGAGAGAGAGAGAGAGCTAAAAGATTGAATGCACTGAGTCACTAGAATGGTGAAGTCTAATTGGTATTAATGAAAATATATATATATATATATATATATATATATATATATATATATATATATATATATATATATATATATATATATATGTATATACACACACACACACACACACACACACACACACACACACACTTTTATCCTTCTCGTGGTCAGGTCGGCAACGTGCCCTCCTTGTGATTATGGTGACGCAGGTTCGTCTCCCGCGACCGGCCATCACAGTCACTTCAATTTCTTGCGTTTGGATCTTACGGCTTTGTAGTGACAAGCATATCCAAAAAAAGCGCTAAAAATTCGAGAAGCTAAGAGGGCATTGTGGCTATTACAATTACATATGTATCCGGTAAGAGTGACCAGTAGATTCTACATAGATGCATATGTATATATATTATAGTAGGATACTATATATATGTATATATATGCATATACATATATTTTAGGATAACGCACTCGAATGACATAAACTTACTGATATTAATCCGTCCAAAGGCATTGACACAGTAAGACAGAGAAACACAAAACACCGAATTCACGCTAATGACAATCCTACAACAAAAAAACGCCCACCAATCAATAATAACTGAAGCGCCCGCCCAAACAGAGACGTAACGGACAAGGCAGACTAGATAATATAGACCGCGATTTCCCTTATTGCCCAGTGAAGGGGAAACTATTTATTATTATCCCTCCTCTTCTTCCTGATTGGACATTGGACTTCGGCATTGCAAGGGGTCCAAATATCCATGCAAATGAGTGATAAATAGCGCGCGTTGATGGCGCCCTTAGGGCGGGGGGGGGGGGGCCCTTAGGGGAAGGGGGAATCCTGCTGAAACTACACTCCGTGGTGGTTTATATCGTCGAGGAAAGGGAAATAAGGGATAAGGGATAAGGGATAACATTATCTGGTGGTGCTTCCAAACTGCCTCTGATGGAGGGGATTGGTTGATAAAATGAAGTTGTTGATTTACTGTGGTTCGATGTTTGGGAGAGAGAGAGAGAGAGAGAGAGAGAGAGAGAGAGAGAGAGAGAGAGAGAGAGAGAGAGAGAGAGAGAGAATAATTCCAAGTGGTAAGTTGGTTTGATAATCATCAATGATTTTATCACTTGAAATATAAAATTTATCAAAGTCCATAATAATTG
>JANJGK010000046.1:24012531-24020031 GCA_039081455.1 Macrobrachium rosenbergii
AACCTTAAATAAAATAAAAACTAATATGGCTAGATGGCTGCAATTTGGTATGTTTGATGATTAGAGGGTGGATGATCAACTTACAAATTTGCAGGCCTCTAGCCCCAGCAGTTTTTAAGATCTAACTTAGAACGCAAAAACTTTCTTGATTGAAACATTAATTTTTAGGCAAAACATCTTCCATAAAAACATGAATTTCTAAACAAAACACAAGCAATACATACACCATAAAAACATGAATTTCTAAACAAAACACAAGCAATACATACAACCTCAAAAATAAAGCCTACCCACCCGCAAGCTCTCGCCAAATCATACGCAAAGTGCGAAGTGCCAAATTTCCTATACTGGCCTCAATAGAAACTGCAATTTAAGTATGCAAGAAGAATTATGCAACATGATCTAAGACATCAATTATGCCTATAATTAATTCTGATTGTTGGTTCCTCTAACAACAAGTTAAAATATATTATAAACGCACAAGTAAACAAGCATTAGAAAACAAGTTGCAGTTCTGTTTTAGTACAGAATAAAATGACAGAAAGCGCTATTAGCCAGTTTCGTTTTACTAGAATAAAATACAAAATACAAACGAATGCCATTAGCAGATGAAAACGACAGACAACCGAAATCATTCAACAATTATATTGAAAATTCAAGAGGAAAAAATAAAGGAAATAAATAATGATATTAAAAATTCAAGAGAAAAATAAAGGAGAGAAATGGTTATGGCAACACTTACCACCGTCTACGCTCAGCTCACGTACAGAACAGGTATTTCTTGACGCCGAAGGAAGTCCTCCGCAAGATCTTCGTCATAAGCATCAGAGGGGGATGCATTATGGGTCCTCAGTTCGTATAAAGTATCACTTTTTTGGGGGAGGGGTGGGGTGAGGAGACACTGGCATTGAACTCTTCCGTTGTACAGAAAGAGGACCCTTGCGACTAAGCATTGTCCCTATCTAACTGGGGATGGCTTCTGAATATTCACATTCTTGTTTACCTCCGATTAGAAGGCTTAGTTCGGGTACAGTTGGAGCACGCCCTTGGAAAGCTACGGGTACAGCAGAAGCACGCCCTTTGGAAGCCACGGGTACAGCAGGGGCACGCCCTTTGGGAAGCCACGGGTACAGCAGGAAAACTCCCTTTGGAAGTCACGGGTACAGCAGAAGCATGCCCTTTGGAAGCCATGGGCACAGCAGGAGCATGCCCTTTGGAAGCCACGGGTACAGAAGGAACACGCCCTTTGAAAGCCCTTGTGTCTCAGATTTTCTAAGGTGAATTCCAGATTTCACTCAGTCCAAATACTCTGAGAATCCTGTTCTGTGCAGATGCACTGTTTTCTGAGATACTGTCTAGCACTTGAGTCTGAAATGGAAAAATAAAATTGATTTATAAGGGAAAACTGGATACACTGATCACTCGATTTTCCATAACAAATGACACACTTGTGTGAATGTGAAAGAATGACCAACTATAGGATTTTCACAAAGATGTATCATAAGCAGCTAGGGCTAGGTTCACAGTCTTCTTACAAATGATTCCTACCTACGCTTTCAGTTTCTGGAAGCATGCAGAGTATATATCATCTAGAAATAGCAAAGTATTTCTTAGGCCAATTTCGGCTCCTAACTTCCATATTGTCTCAATTATCACTGACCTCTTAAAAATGTTAGATCACAATTGAATCTTTTTATGATAAGTTATATTTCTAAGGCACATCTTGGTAACTCATATTTCAGTAAGCCCTGTACGACCTTTCAGTTTAATCTAGACATTTCAGATGGAGAACAGCAATTAACCTTTTGGTTTTTTTTCATCTAGTCCCAACAGCTGAAAAGACATTTCACTTCGTCGTGTATTCCTTGGAGGCTGAAATAGAAACTGACCTTTGGGTTTCCAAGAAAGGTATCTTAGTGAACTGTAACCTTAAGGAAGCTTCTGTCCATAAATGTGTCTTTCCACTATAGACCTTTTCTATGGCTCAACTTCTAAGAATAATGTCTTTAAAAACTTTAGGCTTACACTCTTAAATGTGTTACATAGATGTTCGACTGTTAGGCAGATATTCGACCATCTGTTACGTAGATATTCGGCCATCTGTTACGCAGATGTTTCGACCATGTGCTACGCAGATATTCGACCATCTGTTACGGAGATATTCGACAGTCAGTTACGCAGATTTTCGACCACCTGTTACGCAGATATTCGACCATCTGTTATGCAGATATTCGACCATCTGTTACGCAGATATTCGACCATCGGTTACGCAGATATTCGACCATCTGTTACGCAGATATTCAACCATCTGTTACGCAGATATTCGACCATCTGTTATGCAGATATTCGACAGTCTGTTATGCAGATTTTCGACAGTCTGTTATGCAGATATTCGACCATCTGTTACGCAAACATTCGACTATCTGTACACATTACCCACTTTCTATTGTACTTGTGCTATACTTTATTATACAAGTTTTTTTTGGTAATAGCGTTCCATTTAAATACTCGTGTAAGCACACACACAAAACTCTCACACACGATTATAATATTATATCCTTTTCCAAGCTTACATCAGAACACACCTGACCTCGCTTCTATAGAGACCAAACTGATTAACCCCAAGTTTTTTTTTTTTATAGAATTACTGTCGTACTCAACATGAAAAGGGGTATCAAACTTAGGTTGTCGACTGTACAGCTCGTCATAAAAGCTGTATAAAATCCCACACACTATGAAAAAGGAGCGACGGTGTCTAACTAAAACAAACAATTAATCCTGATCCGATTAAGGTCGAAAGTTCATAATCTGTCGAGGGTTAGCAAAAAAATAAAAATATGACGTTTCACTCAATTCCGTCCAGTCGTTCTCGACACAACCCATGAACGCAGACGCAAGCAAGCAGACCGACAGACGAGGAAAGCGTGACAGACTTTGTCGGAAGCGATGGCAAAATTGTCTGCTGTGGCAAAATCGTCTGCTGTGGAGTTATAGAAGTTGTATATATACTCTCTCTATCTCTTTAGAAGTTATATATTTGTCTTCTCTCTCTCTATATCAGTCTCTCTCTCTCTATCTGTCTGTCTGTCTCTCTCACTCTCTCTCTCTCTCTCTGTCTGTCTCTCTTTCTCTATCCTTCGCTCTCTCTCTCTCAATATCTGTCTGTCCCTCTATCTGTTCGTCCATCTCTCTATCTGCCTCTCTCTCTCTCTATATATATCTGTCTCTCTCTGTCTGTCTCTATCTTGCCTCTCTCTCTCTCTCTCTCTCTCTCTCTCTGTCTGTCTCTGTCCCTCTCTCTTTCCATTTGTCTCTCTTTCTCTCCATCTGTCTCTGCTCTCTCTCTCTCTCTCTCTCTCTATCAGTCTCTCTCTCTCTCTCTCTCTCTCTCTCTCTATCAGTCTCTTTCTCTCTCTATCAGTGTCTCTCTCTCCATCTGTCTCTGTCTCTCTCTCCGTTTCCATCTCTCTTCCTCTCTCTCTCTCTCCAAAGCACATTCAACCTCACGACTAAAAATAAGACGCAAAACTCAGTAAAAGAGATTTCACAGACACGTGATCACACGACAGACTCCCACAGAGTCTGTCAATCTAATAAAACCTAAAAAAAAAAATAATAATTTTTTTCTAATCATCGGGATTAATAATTCATTTCCCCACTATCCAGAGCCCGTATTCATATTGCATGGGACTGGAATCTCTAATCATATGACGGTCTAATCATCACCGTCCTTTCCGGAATTAGCCCGGAAGGATTGGATTAGATTGTGTTTTATGGGAATTGCTGCTTTTTTGGTTTTTGGTTATTTCGCTTGAATAATTTTTTTCTAGTTATTGAAAATATTAAATATTGAAAATATTAGTTTTTTTTGTTGCTGAGAGCATTAGAAATTAAAATAAGGGAGGTGCAGTATTTATTGGTATTTCCTTTCAATTAAATTTGTTTTAATTGAAAATATTAAACATTGAAATATTTAAACTAAAATATAAAAAAATGTTTTGTTTCTGAAAACATTGTAAATGAAAATATCACTTTTTTATTATTGAAAATATTAAATTTCAAATAAATTTGTTTCATTGGAAGTATTAAAAATGCAAATATTAAAATGTTTTGCTATTGAAAATATTAGGTTCTGTAAAAAAAATATTTTGCTATTGAAAATTTAAAAATTAATTTGTTTAATTGAAAATATTAAAAATCAAAATATTAAAATATTTTGTTATTGAAAATACTACAGTGATGACGATGGATAAGAATGTGACAGAAACAGGTTAAAAATGCTGAAGTAATCAACAAAAAATTCTTGTTAATTACATTCAAAATGACCTCGTCAACAATAAAAGTGAAATCTCGCATTAAATATAATAATAAAACTACACCAGTGATTCTTAGTAGTTACTAACAATACCAACAACCGCAGTACTTCAAAAACAAAGGAGATACGACGTCACACATAGGTCTAATAAATCAAAACTACTTCAATAACAAGCGACTACACCATTGCACAAGCATTTCACAATCATACCATCACGTCCCCTCAACCATCCCCTACATCGCAATTCCCTCCCCTCCTCGCCTCAAAGCGAAGGAGGAACTGTAAACAAACGCGAATAAACGCGGAATTAAACAAGGAGGAAGAATCTCCCACCCAGGTCGTCAACATTCAGTGGGTCCTTGGCTGCAACAAGCGAGGGTTGAAAATGGCGGGAAAGCCCTGCTGATTGATATAGAGAGGGGAATACGGAATGGCATGCGATTCATTCCCTCCAAAGGCCTCGCTGCCGGTTGGTTTTTTGTTTATGATGGCGAGTTAATGAAGAGATTCAATTGGATTAAGTCTGCGGTGCCCCCTAACAACCTTGGAATATTGATGGAGTGGTTATTCTACATTCTAGAGTACATGGATTCGGAATACATGAGGGAGGTGGAAATTAAATCGCTGTATTTGGCCGTGATTTAATTTCTCGTATGAAAGGTAACAAACTCTGAAGTAAATTTCATATAAAAAAGAAGTTTCTCATTTCACCTTGAACCAAAATACCCTGAAAGAGAGAGTTCTTATTATCATTGCAATAGGCCTATTATTAGGAAACCCCCAATTTTAACTTATATTTGTGGGTTCATTGTTATAATAAATACCATTTCACTTATTTGATGCTTTTTCCTTGGCTTTATTAAGAACTTGGTCTTATTGTATAACATAAAAATATGAAAAAAATTGAATAGGCCTAAATCAGTAGCCCCTAATAAAGCCATTTATCATTCATGAGAGCTAACTCTCTAGTCAATAATCAGACTAGATTTACTGCTAATATGAAATCCATCACATCTAATATTACTTTCGATGGTACTTGTTAATATATCAATATACCTAGATATTTTGTTTTTAATATCATAGAAAGAATTACATAATGTTGGCAAAATTCATATCTCTACGCTAATGAGTTTAAAGACTTCATTAGCGTGTCCTGGTAACCCATCAGTCAACACAGTGTCCTATTTTTTAACGGTATGTTGCCTGGGGTCAATAATCAAACCGCCAGCCAATCTCATTACAATGACCTCTTCCTGATCTGTTCCCTCCAAACAGCCATCTTTGGAGTTCTCAAAGTTCCTGGTAAATACAGACTGATTTCCTGGCCAATTAAGACTAATTTCCTGGTCAATTCAGACTAATTTCCTGGTCAATCCAATCTAAATTCCCAATTTTAAGAACAGGGGTTTTATTTTGTAATTCCTAAAGTAGCAAATATGGAAATAAGACGTACAAGTAAGAACCTTTTTAATTAAAACGTCCACGCGAACAATGCTTACCGTATGGAAGACCTTTTACATCAAACGACTTCTCCTATGACAAGGAACACTATTGTAGATGTGTGGCTCCGCTGAAAGAATTATGGACTCTTGGTTTATATAAAACACTCACTGTTGTGTACAGTTCACCATAAATGAGACAATAAACACTTAATTATGAACACTTGACTCGGAATGTCTTGGAATTCTGACACCTGAGATCGCTATGACTCTACTACTAGTCAATGGGATACATTGTTGAATTTAAAACGAACTTATAGGTAATAATACCTTGTTTTTATGGAACAGCAGATGGCCAAAAACGGGGAAAATTATAAGTACCATCGAAACGTCATTACAATCTTTCGATATATCAGACACTTAAGTAATAATCCTTAGTTATTCGTCCACAAGAGATCGTTATAAATGAAAGACACTGTAAAACATACAACGGACATTTCGGTTCTACCCAGACAACAGGGCAAAGGAACGAACGAAGGTCGCGTTAGAAAAGTCTGGTTCGTCAGACGATCGCTTTTCTCAATGAACAAAGTCGCCCAGCATGTAAATGACCTAAACAAGACCAAAATACTTGAAAATATAAGAAATATATTATGTCTGTGACAAGCTGATCTGCCGGTGAACTCTGGGACCGCCAACGCTGCTCATCCGCTACACAAACTAGATCCCGACAACTTTATCTTGAATGTGTAAATATTTAGTTTCACGCTTGGTTTACCGCCGAGGCTTCATGAGTGTTATATAAGAAATAAGTTTCTCTGTGACGTATTTCATTTGGTGGTCGATAATTGCCGAAAACTAGTCAGTGTAGCGGAGGAATACTGTTAGCGATCGCGGAAGTTGACGTTGTTCCATTCTTTCTAACCGGCTGTCAGTTAACTTTAAATGGTGTCATTTTAACGTGGATTTGTACTAAGTATCATCTTGAAAGCCGAGACCTGGATTCTCCAAGAATTAAGTGAGTTGAATCAGTAGATATATTATTATATTTGTCATTTGAAGATTGGAGCTATTGGCGTTGTATAGTAATTTTTTATAGCTTTAATTACGTACCGGCAACTGGAATTGTAGTATGCTTCTTTACAACAATGGTTTTATCTTACATTAGGATTGTTAGAAGGCTCAGAATTTCTACGTAGTTATTAATATGAGACTTACGAGTCTGGGATGTTATTAAAATTTATAATATTCATGCTTACCTCACGTGTGTTTCTTAATATACAAATTGCTCTCCGTCCTTTACATGTCGTGACAGATTTTATGGTACTATTGAAAGTAACTATCTAGTTCATTCATGTAAGTAGTATGACGCTTTAGCATTGAGAAATTCTGAGCATGAACTATTATCCATTCATCTTATTATCTTTATCGAATGAAACTATCGTTTATTTTGATAAGCCAGGCCTACCTGCCTTGTGGGATGAATTCAGAAAGAGCTTAGGGCTAAGTAATAGGAAAGTCAACGGTCTTATGTCGAAACTGGTTTAAACTTTACTAAGCCGAAATTTCATTTGTGTAATTCATAACGTCTGTTTTAAGATAGAATGCCACACACATGTGATAGTTTATAGTTAGGTAAGTGGTCATACACTTCGCATTTATGTATATTTTAATGGAATATAAGTATAGGCCTAGGGGTATCTGGTGTGCTTGCTCAGACGTTAGCTCAGCGAAAGTGCAGTTTCA
>JANJGK010000046.1:24025031-24065031 GCA_039081455.1 Macrobrachium rosenbergii
CAGAAATAGCTATTGCAATTAGCGATTCGCTAATGGTGATTCGGCTAAACAATCCTCCGGCGGCCTCGTTATCACCATTTGGCCATTGATTACACAATGGATTTTTCAGCCGAATTTCAGGGAGGTGTTTTGGGTGGGGGGGGGGAGGTGGGGGGGAGGAGGAGGGGTTGTTGGAAAGGGGGGAGAGGGGCTTATTAAGGTGTGTTTTCTGTATCCGGAAGAGATGAAGTCTGTTTATAAAGGATCCGGATTGTTTGCTTTTAAAGGATCCAGATTGTTTGATGTTAAAGGATCCGGATTGTTTGCTTTTAAAGGGTCCGGATTGTTTGATTTTAAAGGATCCGGATTGTTTGCTTTTAAAGGATCTGGGCTATGCCTTTAAAAGATCCGGATTGTTTGCTTTTTAAAGGATCTGGACTATGATTTTAAAGGAGCCGAATTGTTTGCTTTTAAAGGATCCGGACTGTATGCTTTTAAAGGATCCGGATTGTTTGCTTTTAAAGGATCCGGACTGTTTGCTTTTAAAGGATCCGGACTGTTTGCTTTTAAAGGATCTGGACTGTGCTTTTAAAGGATCCGGATTATTTGCTTTTAAAGGAGCCGGATTGTTTGCTTTTAAGGTCCCCGGATTGTTCATTAGAAAGTAGTCTGTTATTTTGTTTATATAAAACTGATGAATTGAAAGGAATACTCTCACATGCCTCTTATATTCGCATACCTCGCCAGTCATTCACGAAGAACAATCAGCAACAAATGACCATTCCTCATCTGATTTTATGCCTCTACTATCGTACCATCTTTTTCAAAGATCGCCAACCGTTCCAAGCTTTGGTTCCTAAATCCATCCATCGTTCCCATTCTACAGTAACTGTACAGCAGGTTTTATGCACGCAGCGTGAAATCCCTTTCTATAAGATCTATGGCTGCTATAAAGCAAAATTCCCTCATTTCAGTCAGACTGTTATTTCTCTCGTAGGTTCATGCGCCTGGGATCATATCACGCTCTTCCCAAGAGCTATGGCTGTTCCAAGCTGGGAGTAGAGTTACTTTATTCATTCTTGGAGATTTACGAGCAATAACCTGTCATCCTTTCGCCTAGGGCTGGCATCTGGTTTCTAGTAAACTTTTCTTAAAAGGCCAAGCTTGGTATTCTGTTCCTGCAACAGATAGGGTAAGCGTAGGATTTTGTTTCAAGAGACTGATTTGACTTCATGGTACACAGGGGAACTGAGATTTCTGACACGCAGAAAGGATACTTCTTACTGATGCAAGATTTATGTCTGTGAGAATGTATTATTAGTGTGTGAATGATACGAATAATAAAATGACGTTAGAAGAACGTATTATTAAGATATGTATGATATGCATACCAAAGGGATTTATTACATATATTCATTTAATAGGTATTAAACACTTTAAAATGCCTGATTGATATGAATAAAAATGTTCTCAGGGGAATTTTAAGAGTGCTTAAGTAGTTCCCATATCTGTCTGTAAGAATTTATGTCTGTCTGTCTGTCTGACACACGCGCACATACACACACACACACATGCAATAATCTTTATACAAATGCACAGAAACCGTATGATTGGTATGGGCATGAATCTGGCACCGATCGCTTCAAAGTGAATTTATTTTATAGCCCAGTGCTCCAATTCCAACTCCCACGCCGCCCCCTCTCTCTCTCTCTCTCTCTCTCTCTCTCTCTCTCTCTCTCTCTCTCTCTCTCTCTCTCTCTCTCTCTCTCAGATGACTATTTCGTTTTAAAACTCTCTGTCTGTTGACCCCGAGAACAAAATGCTGTCGAGTTCAGGGCGTTTCTGAGAGAAAAATATAAAAAAAATGTTCATTTTTACATAGGGCATTTCTGAGAAAGAAATATTAAAAAAAATCTCATTTATGCATACATACCTTGCTAATTATTTATTCATACGTATTTTCGTACACATTCTTTTCATACTGACTGCTTTATAAAGTAATACAAAGAATCATTCAGTCTGAATATTCCCAGCTCACTGAGCCGATGCACAAAATACCCGCAATTAAAAGCACATTTGCCGAGAGAGTAAATTGGCACATTAATTAGCATAAACTGAAACTGACATACATTTTCCATGAATGGAACAAAGCCGTTTCCTGTCCTGTTAAAGGACTGATACACGTTCGATTGTGGTCTCGATATCAACCAGGTTAATGACGGATCGAATGATATTTCGTTAATGTAATCGTTTGGTTTTGAAAGGCAGGTAAACATTTTCAATTTGTATGGAGAGGTGGTTAGATAAAAGGAAATGGTTATATAAAAAAAAAAAAACGTAAAAAATGCGCCGAAGTTCCTTCGTCGCAATCGAGTTTTCTGTACAGCCGCTACGGCGTATCATCAAGGCCACCGAAAGTAGATCTGTCGTTCGGTATAATGCTCTATGAGCCGCGTCGCATGAAACTTCAACCACGGCCAGGTGGTTGCCTATCCTATTTTGCTGCCAGACGCACGATTATGGCTAACTTTATAACCATAAATAAAATCAAAACTACTGAGGCTAGAGGGCTGCAATTTGGTATGTTTGATGATTAGTGGGTACGTGATCAGTATACCAATTTGAAACCTTCTAGCCTCAGTAGTTTTTAAGATCAGAGGGCGGACAGAATAAAGTGCGGACGGACAGACAAAGCCATCTCAATAGTTTGCTTTTGCAGAAAACTAAAAAGACACTATAATAAAATTAACTTTGATAAAAAAGGGATTATTCCAATAGCTTTTGATTGAACGGAGATTTAATTCCTGACGAAAGATCGTGATAAGTTGATAATAAGATCAGCCGGGAACAAAGAGGGTACAACTCGCCAAAGAGGGAATACCACGGTGAGGACGATAATGGATAGAAAATAAGAAGAGACGGTGATAGGGAGGTAGAGAAAGTCTGGATAAGGGGTAGAATGCTGAGGAATAGATAAGAGGAATTCCTCCTGTTCCTTTGCATAAGGATAAAAGATAGCATAGATGCAATTGTAAAAGTTAATACAGATGTAACAGTAAAGGCTAATTCACATTATAGCATCGCGTCATCGACACATCACGTCACTTCAAAACACGTGAGAATTTTTTACGTGTATTCAAATGGACTTGTTCATGCCATCACTCACGTCACCACCAAGCACACGGCATCCACCGTCACATCACGACTCGTTTTCTTGGAAAGAATGTTTTGACGTGACGTGACGTGACGGTGCTTAAAGTTTCTTAACGCTAAAAGTCTGAGTGGCTGAACGGGATTGTGATGGATAGTGTGAATACAAGGCACGGCTGATGGGACGGTGACGTGACGTGATGGGACGGTGACGTGATGGGGACGTGACGTGATGGGACGGTGACATGACGTGATGTGATGGGACGGTGACGTGACGTGGCGTGATGGGACGGTGACGTGACGTGACGTGATGGGCCGGTTACGTGATGTGACGTGATGTGATGGGACGGTGACGTGACGTGACGTGATGGGACGGTGACGTGATGGGACGGTGACGTGACGTGACGTGATGGGACGGTGACGTGATGATATAATGTGAATCATGTAGAATGATGGCGTTAAGGGTATGCACTGCTGAACGAGGCAGGAAGATTAGGAAGTGGCTTATTACATATATTTATTTAATACTTATTAAACACACAAAAGCCCCATAGGGAGTTAGTGCCGTCAGCGCACCTCATGCGATGCACTGTAGGCATTACTTAAGGTTCTTTGCAGCGTGCCTTCCTTAGGCCCCTAGCTGCAACCCCTTTCATTCCTTTTACTGTACCTCCTCTCATATTCTCGCTATTCCATCTTACTTTTGGCATAAATTCTATATTCAGTTCAATTCATAAACACATAAAAGTGAGAAGAGTAAGAAATGGTTTTTACATTAATTTAATTAATTTAATCCATATCAAACACACAAAAGTGGCCTGACAGATATGCTCGAATGAAAGATACTTCTTTTTAAATTTTCTCCCCGAGCTTTGGAAATTGATTAGGAATAGATTTTAACTTGCTTTCCTTGTACGCAATCATATGAGCGCGTTTTTAATCTTTTCAAGTGAAAAGTTATTCATATGTTGCTTTAAAAGCTGAGTTATTCACACAATTTAAAAGCTTTCAGTTGGAAAATTATCTGTGTGTTGCAATGCATTACTACCCTACAACAACTCTTCCTGTATTTTGATAATTCACTTTCACTCCTATTCATTTATTAATGTATTTTTCATTTTTTATTTTCTAATAATTGGTTTCTTTTTTTCTTGATCTCCTATCACTTTCTGGTACTTCTTTCAAATGGACACCATAATATTCTTTGGAAGCTTGAATTCCAAGTCAATGGCCCCTTTGGTGGGCTTGTTCCAATAATAATAATAATAATAATAATAATAATAATAATAATAATTAAAGGTAAATTATTCACAGCAGTTAAAATCTCTTTAGTAATTACTGTTCTTCAACTCATGATCTGTAGTATTTCACAATGATAAAACATTATATACAAACGTAAAAATTATTTATCATGAAGAAAGGCTTATGACTTCTCAGTAATTACCATTATTATGATTACAATTATGATCGTACTACCAAATAAGTAATCGACTGTTTATCATCAATTCCGGTAAAATGTGTATTTTGCTTTCAAACCGAAAGCAAATATTGATACACATTATTGTTGTCGTTTCAATAAAAAGCGTCATTAGTTTCAAGGGCACCAATGGGAATTTTTCTCAAATGGGAGAAAAATAGGGGAACTGGAAGGATGGTATTGATGTTAGGAATATAGAAGGATTGGACGAATGAAGTTTAGCATTTAATTACTTTTAGTTTTCTGTAAAAGAAAACTATTGTGCCGGCTTTTCCTGTCCGTCCGCACTTTATTCTGTCCGCACTTCTTCTGTCCGCCCTCAGATCTTAAAAATTACTGGGGCTAGAGGGCTGCAAATTGGTATGTTGATCATCCACCCTCCAATCATCAAACATACCAAATTGCAGCCCTCTAGCCTCAGTCGTTTTGATTTTATTTAAGGTTAAAGTTAGCCATAATCGTGCGTCTGGCAACGATATAGGATAGGCCACCATCGACCCGTGGTTAAAGTTCATGGGTCACGGCTCATACAGCATTATACTGAGACCAACGAAAGACAGATCTATTTTCGGTGGCCTTGATTATACGCTGTAGCGGCTGTACAGAAAACTCGACTGCGCCGACGAAACTTCAGCACATTTTTTACTTGTTTATTCTAGTAAAATTTAAGAACGTTACCATAGATTTCCGGAAGTAAAATGCATCTTCCCTCGGCCCCTAGTTGCAACCCCTTTCATTATTTTTTTTTTACTGTACCTCCGTTCATATTCTCTGTCTTCCCTCTTACTTTTCACCTTCTCCTAAGAGTTGTTTCACAGTGCAACTGCGAGGTTTTCCTTCTGTTACACCTTTCAAACCTTTTTTAATCCCAATTTCCGTTTCAGCGCTGAATGACCTCATAGGTCCGAGCGCTTGGCCTTTGGACTAAATTCTATATTCCATTCCAATAAATGAAGCAACAAAATGAGTCAAATTTGGCGCTTGTTGAGGAAAAGCCAACTCATAAAATTATACCTCAGTATTTCGTATTCGTAAGAGACGATGAGTTAAAAGGAAAAGAATCTCTTTTTATATAGCCTAGGCAACTAAGCTATAATATTGTCTGACCTTTCAGGACTTGGAGAACCTGTCCACCATGTTATTCCAACAAATTCAATTTATCGTCGAATCGGTGCAAAAAAATTTGAGGCTTTATCACGGCTCCCGTAAATTTAACAGGCAATTCCATTTCTCGGTATCTGTCGTGCTTAATATTCTTTAACTCAAGCCCTTTCAATATTTGAAATGAAGACAGGCTTATGACTTCTCAGTAATTACTGACATGATTATATTTATGATCGTACCACTAAATCATTAATCGACTGTTTATCATTAATTCCGATGAGATGTGTATCTTGCTCTCAGACTGAAAGCCAACATTGATACATGTTAATGTTCTCGTTTCAGAAAATTGGGTTTTGAGTTTTTCGTCGTATTGCTCGAATGAAGAGAATTCGTTGGTTTTACTTTTCTGTAAAAGAAAACTATTGCGCCGGCTTTGTCCGTCCGTCCGCACTTTATTCTGTCCGCACTTTTTTCTGTCCGCTCTCAGATCTTAAAAAATACTTAGACTAGAGGGCTGCAAATTAGTGTGTTGAACATCCACCTTCCAATCATCAAACATACCAAATTGCAGCCCTCTAGCCCGAGTAGTTTTTATTTTATTTAAGGTTAAAGTTATCCATGATCATGCATCTGGCAACGATATAGGACAGGCCACCACCGGACCGCGGTTAAAGAATCATGGGCCGCGGCTCATATAGCATTATACCGAGACCTATTTTCGGTGGCCTTGATTATACGCTGTACAGAAAACTCGATTGCGCCGAAGAAACTTCGGCGGATTTTTTACTTGTTGGAAAAAGGCTACTGGTTTCTATTTCTTGGCTTTTGATTTTATTGAGAGGATTAATTCCGAGGAAAAGCTTGTTTGTGCAAAACGCTGTTCGACTCCTCTAACGGTTTTGTTTGTTTAAAGTTGAACGTATGTGCGCACGTATAAGCGAAGACGCATATATTCATTTGTTTGGATGGGTGCATATATATATATATATATACTGTATATATATATATATATATATATATATATATATATATATATATATATATATATATATATATATATATATATATATATATATATATATATATATATATATATATATATATATATATATATAGAAGAACACCACACACACAAATATATATATATATATTTGTGTGTGCTTCTGTTTTTATCTTATCAATATCAATATAAATAAAACGAGAGC
The DNA here is from genome assembly GCA_039081455.1 of Macrobrachium rosenbergii. Lineage (NCBI taxonomy): Eukaryota > Metazoa > Arthropoda > Malacostraca > Decapoda > Palaemonidae > Macrobrachium > Macrobrachium rosenbergii. The sequence continues at coordinate 24,031,947 of JANJGK010000046.1, forward strand.
TTACAACAGCGTTGTTTCATAATACCGTTGTTTCATCACGTTGTTGTTTCACTCTACCTCTCCTCTGCAACTGACTTCCTGACGTTGCAACGAAGCAACGAGATCCTTTCACCTTGTGAACACTCCGACCTATTCAGGTAAAAATGAACCTGGACTGAAATTGCCCCAATAACAGTGATTTCCCCCATAACAAGGACTTTAAAGTCGCCCTCTCTCTCTCTCTCTCTCTCTCTCTCTCTCTCTCTCTCTCTCTCTCTCTCTCTCTCTCTCTTGCCGTCCTAACGAGTGGGCCAACATAAAATTGGTTAAAAAGGGAGGGGCTATGAGGGAGAATCGAGTGAATACATTGTAGATATTTCTGGTGAAAATTCCCAAATTGACGATGGGAAAGAGGAGAGAGAGAGAGAGAGAGAGAGAGAGAGAGAGAGAGAGAGAGAGAGAGAGAGAGGGAGAGAGAGAGAGAGAGGTCTGGCTATGGTTCCGGATTCCATTAGGTATTTCTCGTGTGCGTGAAAAGAGTTATTTTTTTATCAGCATATTTTTATGGTGTTTTTTTGTGCGTTGGCATAGCGTATGTTTAATATAAAAAAAAGCGACGCCAGTTTTAGCAACCGTAGGTCAATCAATCAATAAGAATAAACCAGTTTTGGCTTAGGTTTCGTCTTTGTACATCTTAGACCCTACAGGAAGAAATAGATTCTAATTAATATTTTATTAATGTCACCAAGAGGGGAAGGTTTTTATGACATTATCCATCTTTTTCGTTTGCATTGGACTAATATTCATAATTCAATTCTTTCAGTTCTATTTCTCTAACACTAATGCATTATTAGTCGTAAATTTAAAAGCACTAATAAGCAAGAACTGCAACGATATTTATGAAGAATATTAAAATAGAGTAGAATATTAAAATGTTTTTGGTATCTCAGCCTATTACAAAATCCACTCTAAGTTAAGGAAAGATTCTTATTCGTAAGTTCAAACGAAGATCCAAATTTCCTTGCATTTTAATAATTTGCTTACATTTTTGTACATTTATTTATTAATTTGTCAATATATTTCTTTCTTTTTTAACAACTGACCTCTTTTCTTTTTTTTGTATTTCCCTTTACCTTCTGTTATTTCTTTCTATTGGACACCGTAATATTCTTTGGAAGCTTGAATTTCAAGTCAATGGGTGGGCTTGTTTTATATGAATAGGGTTCCTCGCGTGAATAATAATAATAATAATAATAATAATAATAATAATAATAATAATAATAATAATAATAATAATAATAATAATAATAATGAATTCCAAGCGGCTTGTTCCATAAGAATACGGCTCATCTCCGTAATAATAATAATAATAATAATAATAATAATAATAATAATAATAATAATAATAATAATAATACTGACATTCGAAGCGGGTTGTTCATCCAACAATTCCATATTATCCTCGTGTTATCGCCCGTTTTACTTTACTTTTATTCGCGGTATTTTATTAAATAGAACCCCCTCCTTTTACAAACACACGACTCCAGGAAGTTCAAAGCGAAACAAATCGGCCCTTTCATCTTCGTGAGCAGAATTCCGGCGAATCCAGGTAAAAGTAAACCTGGGTTGAAATTGCCCCAATAACAGTGATTTCCCTCGTAACAAGGGTTTTAAGGTTCTCTCTCTCTCTCTGTCTCTCTGTCTGTCTCTCTCTGTCTCTCTCTCTCTCTCTCTCTCTCTCTCTCCTAACGAGTCCATCAACATAAAGCTCAGACGCATAAGAGCCAGAGAGAGAGAGAGAGAGAGAGAGAGAGAGAGAGAGGATTTTAAGGTCTCTCTCTCTCTCTCTCTCTCCTAACGAGTCCACCATAAAACTCAGACACGAGGGAGAGAGAGGATTTTAAGCTCTCTCTCTCTCTCTCTCTCTCTCTTTCCTAACGAGTCCACCAACACAAAACTCAGACGCAAGAGAGAGAGAGAGAGAGAGAGAGAGAGAGAGAGAGAGAGAGAGAGAGAGAGTCAGTCTATGAGACAGAATCGAGTGAATGGTGAATACGTTGGAGGTATTCCTGATGAACATTCCGGAATTGGCGATGGGAAAGGAGAGAGAGAGAGAGAGAGAGAGAGAGAGAGAGGTCTGGGACATTTCCTATAGTGTTTCGTACTTTCGAGGCAGCGTGGATTTGATATTAAGCGACATTTGTAGCTTCATGATTGTATATAAATCACGGTGTGATAAAAAATGTCATATATATATATATATATATATATATATATATATATATATATATATATATATATATATATATATATATATATATATATATCGAAGACCAATAACGTCCTCACTAATATCTCTCAGATTTGAGATTTGTTGTTATTCCTGACTCACAAATATTTATTAAAAAAAATACTGTCAACAATATTTATGCTAAATATTTCTATACCCATAATTCTCTGAATAACAGTTATTCTGTTACATTTACGAAACACATCATCCCCTTAAATCAGTACAAAGTACACGTGCATGAAAATTAATACTAGCTTGCCGGTATCGCATTAAAATTAGAACGCAAAAATGTCCCGAGGACACGCCACACAATTTCATTCAATTTCCTCGGCTTTCAAATCACCGGTTATTTACTGCAAGTCCATTTTATTCACTTTTTATTCCCTTGCAGTCAGGAACCAAGTTATCTTCAGAAGCCGACGTGTCAGGTTATTGTTATAAAAACGCAAAACTATTTTATATATGTCTGTCTCCTATCACTTACCCAGTCGTTGGTGTGGAAATGGTTTTATTTGATTGGTGCAAAAATTGCAGGTTTTTTTTTTTATCATTTGAGAATTTTCTTATTTGAGCAAGGATATCAAGTTACGTCATTTTCTTTTGAAAGTAAATACACTTCATATATTTGGCGTTTTTTCCACTGCGTCAGATACAGTGAGAGAGAGAGAGAGAGAGAGAGAGAGAGAGAGTGGGAAGACGGTCATATATAAATATGTATATATATTTATATATTATATATTTTTATATATATTACATATATTATATATTTACAGAAATAATCAACACACAATCACGTGCGGAACAGAAATCAATTTCTGACTCACATCAGGATCGAACCCAGGTCTTCCGTGCCTTTCAATTGAAAGACCTGGGTTCGATCCTGATGTGAGTCAGGAATTTATATATATATATATATATATATATATATATATATATATATATATATATATATATATATATATATTATATATATATATGAGACCGTCCTCTCTCTCTCTCTCTCTCTCTCTCTCTCTCCAGAGAAGAAAGCACACAGGATTCGTCAAGATTCTCCATACCAAAGCAGACAGACATATTTTTCACGAGAGGAAACTGCGTTAGAGACGCTTGTAAACGTCGTAACGTCTCAGCCGCAGGAAACACGTTCTCGTGAAATATATTCGCGGTTTTACGATTTCCAGAATAGTCAGAGAATGTGTTTAAAGGATATAAATTTCGAGGGAGAGATATTCAGGGGGAGGGGGGACTGGGAAAGGGAGAGGCAAAATTATTATGTAGGGGATGCGTCTTTGTAAACTTGATTTGTTTTGTGTGGGTTTGGCGAAGATGATATACTGTATATATCTTTAATGTTGAGAGTATTTATATACATGACTGATTCCCATGACTCTTTTTCATGACTGATTTCCATGACTGTGATTTCCATGATTCTCATTTCCATGACTCTCATTTCCATAACTCAGATTTTCGTGACTTTCATTTCCACGACTCTCATTTTTCCATGACTCATTTCCATGACTTTCTGTTCCATGACTCTCAGTTCCGTGACTCTCATGCTGTGACTCTCGTTGCCATGACTCTGATTTCCATGACTGATTTCCATGACTCTGATTTCAATGACTCTCATTTCCATGACTCATTTCCATGACTTTCTTTTCCATGACTCTTATTTACATGACTCTCATTTACATGACTCATTTCCATGACTCTCATTTCCATGATTCTCTTTTCAATGACTCTATTTCCCATGACTTTGATTTCCATGACTCTCATTTCCATGACTCTCATTTCCATGATTTTCATTTCCATGATCCAGATTTCTTTGAGTCTTACTTCCATAACTCCGATTTCCATGACTTTCACTTCCATGACTCTCATGCCGTGACTCTCTCAATTCAATGACTTTCATTCCCATGACTTTCATCTCCATGACTTTCATTTCCATGCCGCACGTCCAACGTCGTTCTCCCGACCGCGAATCAACATTAGAAAAGTTAGAGGAAGAAAATAAACAAGACACCGTCTCATCGCAACCCCCCTCGCCCCTTTGAAAAAGCAGCGATAAAGAAAAGGAGATTCATTCGAACGTTTTCCTCTCTCTCTCTCTCTCTCTCTCTCTCATCCCAAACGACACCCGAGTCCTTCATTCACCGGGGAGGTGGATCCCGATGAGGTTGTTTTACTCCTAATACAAAAGATCCGCCGAAATGCTCCTGGGAGGACGTGCTTTCCCTGGGCCCAGCTTTGCTAAAGAGGAACAGATGTGGGGAGAAGGCTTTTCTCTCTCTCTCTCTCTCTCTCTCTCTCTCTCTCTCTCTCTCTCTCTCTCTCTCTCTCTCTTTCACCATCTTTGAGGGATGAAGAGACGCGTGAAAGTGGACGATATATTTTACACATTCTCTAGAATGGGGCAAATCATTATTTTACTGTTTGGTTTCGTTTCGTTTGGTCTGCATTCCAGGGAGACAGGCGCGGATATATATATATATATATATATATATATATATATATATATATATATATATATATATATATATATATATATATATATATATATATATATATATATATATATATATATATATATGTCTCGCCTAACTTTATAAATCGATCATTTTCCTCTCTCTATCTATTCTTTTCGTTCTCTTCTCTTTCCTTCGTTTCTTCATCCCATGCTCCATACCCTCTGTCCTTCGTAAGCTTCTGAGTTAATATTATCTCAGAGAGAGAGAGAGAGAGAGAGAGAGAGATAGAGAGAGAGAGATTTCTTTATATCCAATGAAGACATTCTGCTCCATTTTGAAGACGCCACTCTTCACGTAAGAAATCCTCGTGGAGGAGGAGGAGGAGGAGGAGGAGGATGAGGAGGGTTAAGTGAGAGGGGAAGGCCTCGTGGGGGAGGGGGAGAGGTCAGCGTGGTTGGAGGGGTGGGTGCGGGGGGGGCGGGTGGTTACCGTATGGAAGCAGACTCTTCTGAAGAGACAAGACAAAACTTATGGAGAGGTTTGGTCTAAAATGTGGTAATCAGGATGATGGTATGTATGTATATATGTATATATGTGTATATATATGTATATATATGTGTGTGTATATACATCACATCAGTAGAGCGCGTCAAGTTAAGAAGCTTATACTTCACTTCCATCAGTATCCACCACAAGTGGTCTCATGAGACCCTCGTTTTATTTTTTCTTTATTTTACCCTTTTTAATGTGCTTTCCTTGACAGCATTCCCGAAGGCCTAAAATATATTTTCGTTGGAAAATATATTTCTCGGAGATGTTTTTCCACCAACAATGAGGTGCTAAGGCGCTTACGAGTGTCTCCAACACTATTTTCTTCTTCAGGAAAAATATCTTTTTTTTTTTCTCGGGAAAAATAGTTCCTGCTCCAGTTTTCTCTGTCTCTCATTTCTTCCTGGCAGTTTTACGTGAATGAACCAAGCCGAGAGAGAGAGAGAGAGAGAGAGAGAGAGAGAGAGAGAGAGAGAGAGAGATAGACAGAGATAGACAGAGAGAGAGAGAGAGAGAGAGAGAGAGAGAGAGAGAGAGAGAGAGATAGATAGACATAGAGAGAGGGGGGAAAAGAGAGAGAGAAAGAAAGTGAGAGAGAGAGAGAGAGAGAGAGAGAGAGATACCCTAGTTTTTAAAACTTTTTTTTTCATGTTCATCATGTTTCAAAGTACTATTACCGTATACTCGATTAATGATTACAACTCGAGCAAAGGATTTTGTATATAACAAAAGAAGTGTCCTTATAAAGATATTGTTTACCAATACTTACACCACTTTATAGCTTCGAAATGCCCTTTTTTTTGGGTTTCTATTTATATTTAACACTAGTATAATTATATTATTACCAGGGGTTTAAATACATAGGCAAAAACTGGAAAAGGAAGATGATTTTAAAAAAATACAATTTTGGACTGTACCTTATACGGTTTCGTTGGCATTTGAGAATTTAGGAATCATATACTAGAAAGCCAAAACCAACCGGAATTTGTCCCGTAGGGGGATAGTCCCTAAGGCCCCTAGCTGCATCCTCTTTCGTTCCTTTTACTGTACCTCTGTTCATATTCTCTTTCTTCCTTCTGACTTTCCTCAACCCTCTCCTAACTATTGTTTCATAGGTTTTCCTCCTGTTACACCTGTCAAACCTTCTTACCGTCAATTTCCCTTCCAGCTCTGAATGACCTCCTCATAGATCCCAGCGCTTGGCCTTTGGCCTAAATTCTACATTCCCATTCCTGCTGGAATTTGAAGCGAATCTCAGATCCAGTTACAGATATAAAACGAGGGAAGAATTTTCTGTCCCATGTAACACCAATCCCATCGAGGTCTCAGATGAGCCCCCGAGAGAAAATTCAAGATCTTCTGCCACCATTCAACACGAAAACGCTTCAGGGAGCTGATTTCAGAAGTCAGTTCACAGAGCGAAAATTACAGCGGGTCTTACTGTATCATTGAACACCAACTGCTCGGAGAGTCGATTTTATTGGGACGAGACCCTGGAGCGAGAGCGAAAGATGGCGATCGCATAGAAAGACGACTTTGGTGAAACGGTTCTAACGGGCAATTAAGAATTCTCCCTTCTGGGGGGAACAAGTTACGATTACGGCTTCTGGAACGAAGCGAGGGCGTTCTTATCCCGGTCGATAACCGTTTGGATTCGACTGATGGGTCGGTCTGAAGTTTTAGTTAGGAGTTTGCGTGCGAGCACTTAACACTTCATCATCGCAAGCAAAGTTTCCTCTTTGCGGTGGGGAAGGATCTCGTACGAATCAGACATTCCAGAAAGAAATCTGTTATTCTCGAGTGTGTTGGACTGAGAAGTCAAAAAGGCTTCAGAGAAACATTTTTCAGAGGTATTCATTGCTGAATCAGCATAAATTATAGTCATTTCAGTTCATGTGACAGGTTTGCAACAAACACCCACAGACGCACTCTGAAACACACACACGCACACACACATATAATTATATATACACATCTACAAGTTGATTGCAGCATTGGATTAAGATAATCTTGATTTTTTGCTCATTGAGTAATGAAGGTAAAAATGATTCACATCAGCCATTTCTTTCTAGAAACAATAGTTTATCGTTGAATACACGTGAACACACAAGCACACACACACGTAAATATATAGCTATATATATAAAATATATATATAGCTGGCACTGGCTTGCTAGCACTATACCAAGACTAGGATTTCCGGGGATTGAATTCGCTTCCAAACAGCCACTTATAAGTCCACCTAAGTGTAAATAATGAACTTATACTGGGGGAAAGGAACAAGTCGTTAGGCTAGTTATAGTTCTCATTAGATGAGCTTAGAATAAAAAAAAAAATTAACACATTCAAAGCGTCATCTTCTTACGCTCCACAATTACGTATTATTTCGCTATCTAATACTTTCTGGGCAACATTATTATTATTATTATTATTATTATTATTATTATTATTATTATTATTATTATTATTATTATTATTATTATTATTATTATTATTATTAGGCAAGTTGCAGCGATATAAGCCCTGACCCTTGGATGCAGCCTAGTCTGGAAAACGAAACAGAAGTAATGAATAAATTTTTGCATAATAAATGCGAGCAAAATAAATCAAAGAGAATAAATTGTGAAATAAGACTCATGTGTGTCAGCTCTCATCATCATTTTCCATATCCATCAGTCATGACATAGTTATGCAAATATAATATATGATTATTTCCACAGTTTCTCTTTCATGCATCGCCTTCAAGCGATGATTGTAAATTACATTAATAAATGTAATATGCAAAGGAAGTGAGGAGATTCAGTACCATTGAAGGAAAGAGTAATTATATAACGCTTTGAACTTTAGAAGGAAGTTAATTTGGACTAAAGGATTATCTTGATACATCCACTTAGAATGAAAAAAAAATTAGCTATTGATAAATGTGATTCATTTTGTGACGAAATTGATTTCATGCAAAATAACCTACGTCGTGCTGACGACATATTCCCGCCGCCCCCCCCAAAAAATGGCCGTTTGTAATGTCCCCTCCCTAAACCATGTGCTTGCTTGTGCTTGCATGGGAAAATGCCTTGATCAAAATGCAAGGCCAGTCTCCTTTCCATCTGTTATTTGCAAATTTTCGTCTGAAATATTCCAAATGTATTCACCCGATTCTCTCTCTCTCTCTCTCTCTCTCTCTCTCTCTCTCTCTCTCTCTCTCTCTTCTCTCTCTCTCTCTCTCTCTCTCTCTCTCTCTCTCAAATTTTCGTCTGAAATATTCCAAATGTATTCTCTCTCTCTCTCTCTCTCTCTCTCTCTCTCTCTCTCTCTCTCTCTCTCTCTGTCTCTCTCTCTCTCTCTCTCTCTCTCTCTCTCTCTCTCTGATGCTTTCTCCTTTTTAGCGGATTTTGATAAATTCTGTCTCACGCTCTTTATTTCGGCGGATTTTGGCGAATTAATTTTGGCAGAGACAGAGAGATAGTCTGATGTTTTTGAATAGTTTTCAGAATTCGAGTATAAAAGAAAAATTTAATAAAGCATAGAGGTATAAATATTATTGACTCGAATATAAAAGGACAATGGAATAGAACATGAAAATATGAATACCATTAACTCGATGTCCTATAGAAATTTTATTATAGATGAGATTAACCTGTAGAATCGACTAACGCAAAATATCGTGGCTATTTTTAGTTCCTCTAAGATTCTTTGTTATTGATCAAACCTCAAAAACTATGAGTTTATTCGTAAGTTCATTCAGGTTTCCGTTACCTGCTCTTATTCATGACCTCGCACGAAATATTGACCCTCGCGTTGTTTTTCTTCTTCATCTGATCTCATTATTGATCCACACATCTTTTTGATAGGTATTTTTTTTTTTACTTATGCATTAATAATTGTATGGGTTTCCCAAACACCAGTGCTGCACTTTTTTTGATTACATGTTTTTGTTAATCATCAATCTATTTGTCCAATTATTCTCTCGTATCTCTTCTGCAAACAGTTTGAAATCCTTTTGACAAGTAATTTCCTTTTTTTATTAGTTTTCTGTAAAAGAAAATAATTGTGCCGGTTTTGTCTGTCCGTCCGCACTTTTTCTGTCCGCCCTGAGATCTTAAAAACTACTGAGGCTAGAGGGCTGCAAATTGGTATGTTGATCATCCACCCTCCAATTATCAAACATACCAAATTGCAACCCTCTAGCCTGAGTAGTTTTTATTTTATTTAAGGTTAAAGTTAGCCATAATCGTTCGTCTGGCAACGATATAGGATAAGCCACCATCGGCCAGTGGTTAAAGTTTCATGGGCCGCGGCTTATACAGCATTATACCGAGACCACCGAAAGTTAGATCTCTTTTCGGTGGCCTTGATTATACGCTGTAGCGGCTGTACAGAAAACTCGATGGCGCAGAAGAAACTTCGGTTCATATTTTACTTTTTTTACCTGCGAATTAATAATTCTATGGGCTACCCTAACACCAGCGCCACTCCCTGAATACATATCTCTGTTAAACATCAGTCTATTTATCCAAACATTCTCTCGCATCTCTCCCTAAAACAATTCAGTCAAAAATTCTGAGAAATGAAATGAGTTCCCTTTGAACCATTGTGTGTAATCTCTTCGTTAACAAAAGACGATCACGCATTTTTACGGCGCATGGCTGGACTTCTGCAAGCAAAGCTTCTTTTTTATCATTCTCTGTATCATGCAGAAAATTCTTTACCTGAAAAAGCACTTTCCATTTCACGAAAGCTTTGTGGAGTTTTGGAGCGAAGTTGAAGCTGGACGTATTTTCCCAGAGGAGTGTTGGGTGCTCTCGTGAGCTATTTGTTAAAGGGTATTTTCATTTTTTCGAAGAGGAACAAATGCTTAGGGGTTTTACTTTTACCTTAAATACATGTATGTATATATATATATAAATATGTATATATATGTATATACATATATATATATAGATATGTATATATAATCTGTATATATATACAGATTATATATATATATATATATATATATATATATATATATATATATATATATATATATATATATATATATATATATATATATATATATATATATGTATATATACATATATATATGTATTATACATACGCATATATACTGTATATGTATATATTTTTGTGGGGAGAGCCTTGGACCTCCCCTAAATTCATCACATAAAAATATATCACTCATCATCAAAAGTCCCTTTTATGAAACTCATGTGTTAATATATGAAGAATATGACACACGATTTTTATAAAATAGTAAATAACATATTGGCAGTTCGTTACAAATTTTCTTGGATGAAAGATTTCTGCGATTTACTCTTAAAGCATCATATAAGTTTTCGAAATGTATTTTTTTTTTTTTATTAAAAAAGACAAATTTTGTTTTAGCTCTCCAATGGGCAATTGGTTTATTTCACTAAAAATTAATATTTATCATTGTTAAAGTTATCAGTGTTTTTCACAGCTACTGAAGTATGTGGCCATCGAAAAACAAATTAAAAAAATAATTAAGTAAAAGCCACATTTTAGTTCACAGCGTGTACATGAAGTTATGTACACTCCATTAACGCCGATGCTTGCGGTAAGAAACGTGATTAACTGCATTTGTATGTAGTCTTAAACAGTTCTTGTTTCAGACAAGTACAAAATGCGCCGAAGTTTCTTCGGCGCAATCGAGTTTTCTGTACAGCCACTACAGCGTATAATCAAGGCTACCGAAAATAGATCTATCTGTCGTTGGTCTCGGTATAATTCTGTATGAGCCGTGGCCCATGACACTTTAATCGCTGCCCGGTGGTGGCCTGGCCTATATCGTTGCCAGACGCACGATTATCGCTAATTTGAACATTAAATGAAATAAAAACTACTGTGGCTAGAGGGCTGCAATTTGGCATGTTTGATGATTGGAGGGTGGATGATTAACATACCAATTTGCAGCCCTCTAACCTCAGTAGTTTTTAAGATCTGAGGGCGGACAGAAAAAGTGCGGACAGGAAAAGGTGCGGACGGACAGACAAAGCCGGCACAAGAGTTTCTTTTTACAGAAAACTAAAAAGTGACATGTAGTAGCATAGTTAATGTGTAAAACTAAATGAAATATTTCGTATTACGAAGACAAGACATTCACATCCTGAGAAAATATTCAACGAAAGTCTCATATGAAACCTCAAATTTTTTGTTCCAAAGAAATCACATTCACTGATTTTTATGAATATAAAATACATCCTGCGAAAAAGTGGCCATATAAATTTATGAAACAGTTCGGAAATATATTAAATACATTCTATGAAAAAGGGGCCATATAAATGTATGAGACAGTTCGCAAATGCATAAAATACATTCTGTGAAAAAGTAAAACAGTTCGCATATCTATAAAATACATCCCGTGAATTAAATGTATAAAATACATTCTGTAAAAAAGTAAAACAGTTCGCACATATATAAAACGCATCCCGTGAAAAAGGAGCCATATAAATGTATGAATCAGTTCGCAAACATATATATATATATATATATATATATATATATATATATATATATATATATATATATATATATATATATATATATATAAAACACTTCAATAAATGGCAAGACCTAACATTTCTCTCCCTTAATTTAGTGGCAAAAGGTCAAATGTGATAACGCTTGATACGGCTCATAACTTCAAGCGAATATGACTGAATATATCTACTCAGTTATGCAAAGCATCTGTCATGTCCATAATTCAAAGTCTCCAGAAAATTCAGGTTAGAATTGTTTTCCGCGCTCCTTTGTTTTTTATTTTCCCCAACGCTCTTGGAAAAGATCAGTTTTTATTTTTCTGTTGAAGAAAACTATTGAGATGGCTTTGTCCGTCCGTCCGCACTTTTTTCTGTCCTCACTTTTTTTCTGTCCGCACTTTTTCTGTCCGCCCTCAGGTCATAAAAATCACTGAGGCTAGAGGGCTGCAAATTGGCATGTTGATCGTCCACCCTCCAATCATCAAACATACCAAATTGCAGCCCTCTAGCCTCAGTAGTTTTTATTCTATTTAAGGTTAAAGTTAGCCATAATCATGCATCTGGCAGCGGTATAGGACAGGCCATCACCGTGCCGTGATTAAAGTTTCATGGGCCGCGGGTTACACAGCATTATACCGAGACCACTGAAAGATAGATCTGTTTTCGGTGACCTTGATTCTACGCTGTAGTGGCTGTACAGAAAACTCGATTGCGCCGAAGAAACTTCGGCGAATTTTTTACTTTTTTTTCAAGAGAGAGAAGATTGTTAATCTAATCGGATCTATTTTGAAGTCATCAGTTCTGGCCAGTTTTGAAGTGAGCTGATAAATCATTGCTACCTTTCTTTTTTTTTTTTTTTATAAATCCTTCTTGATTTTTTGTTTTTCCTATCACTTTTTTTAGCTGTTCGTTTACTTATGCGTCTTTCTGTCTATATAGATGCTTTCCTTAATTGTTTTCCGTTTTTCCTTTTTAAACCTTTATTTTTTTCCAATTATGTCATTTTTCTGTTAATAAATTCTTATTGAAAACAAAATTAAAAATCTATACTATTATTATGCAATTTTCATTTGCAGATTTTAGGAAAAGTGACTTGAATATACAAGATAATAAATGGACCCCTTAGGGGTACAGTGCCGGCAGTGCACCTCACGCTGTGCACTGTAAGCATTACTTAAGGTTCTTCGCAGCGTCCCTTCCACGGGCCCTAGCTGCAACCCCTTTCATTCCTTTTACTGTACCTCCGTTGATATTCTCTTTCTTCAATCTTACTTTCCTCAACACTCGCCTATCAATTGTTCCAGCACTATTTTCAGCGCTGAATGACCTCATAGAACCCAGCACTTGGCCTTTGGACTAAATTTTATGATCCGATCTCAGTTATATAATAAATAGAAATTTTCCCGTATTTAAACTTAATAAACTTAATTTCGATTATATAAGAAAATCTGGCGTCTGATAAATGTTAGAATATTGATTTTTACACTTTTATTTTTCCTATGGATGAAGAAATACTCGTCTTCCCAGAATATTTTATACTAATATTTGATACTGTCACTAACAGATAATGAAAAAATAATGGGATACAATGAAGAACGGAATTTTAAAATTTTATTCATAAGCGTAAGAATGGTGTTTAGAATTCAAGTTAATATTTTATATAATACCAAAGATATTTTATGCTAATTCATTAACAAATATTGAAAAAAATAATGGGATACAATGGAGAACGGAATTTTTAAATTTTATTCATAAGCGTAGGAATGGAGTTTAGAATTAAAATGAGTATTTTATAGAATACCAAGAATATTTTATACCATGTCATAAACAAATAATGAAAAAAATAATGGGATACAATGAAAATCGGAATTTTAAAATTTTATTCATAAGCGTAGGAATGGAGTTTAAAATTAAAATTAGTATTTTATAGAATACCAAGAATATTTTATACCATGTCATTAACAAATAATGAAAAAAAATAATGGGATACAATGAAAAACGGAATTTTAAAAATTTTATTCATAAGCGTAAGAATGGAGTTTAGAATTAAAATTAGTATTTTATAGAATACCAAGAATATTTTATACCATGTCATTAACAAATAATGAAAAAAATAATGGGATACAATGAAAAACGGAATTTTAAAATTTTATTCATAAGCATAAGAATGGAATGATGCAGCTTATGGTTAATATTTTTATAATGCAAAGAATATTTTATACTGTGTCATTAACAAATAATGAAAAAAATAATGGGATACAATGGAGAACGGAATTTTAAAATTTTATTCATAAGCATAAGAATGGAATGCTGCAGTTTTCAGTGAATATTTTGTATCTTGCAACGGAAAAAAAATATTACGCAGGACATAAAATGAAACTAATTCTTTTATGTAAGACGAGAGATTTATTCAGCTTCAGGAAAATGTTTTATGATATGACATTATCATATAAGTAGCCAGAGAACTCTATATTAAAGAGAAATAATGAATAAGAAAAAGAGTTTATATGGTGCATCACTATAATGAGACCGGAAATAATGATAAGTGAAAAGCCACAATAATGTATAATATGAGCAACTGTATTTTTCAAAACACAAAAAAGGGTAAAAAAAAAAAGGGAGCTTTCCACCTTTTTTTTAACCCCCCTTTTTTGTATTTTGGAAAAATACAATCGCTTATATTATACTTTATTGTGGCTTTTTACTTAATAAAAAAGATTTGCAGTATTTGATTTACATCATTATGTCCTGGAAATAAAAAGATGAAATAAAATAAATATTTAGAAAAACAGAAGCATCAATCAAGACGTCATTCCAAGAGAAGCGGAATGAATGAGAAAGATGTATCGTGACGAAAGAGATGAATCATTAATTATCCAAATAAAAGACAGAGGGAAGAAGGAATAATAAAAAAAAAATGCGTAGAAGGGAGTAAAGAAGATGTAGGTGACCATTAGAAGACTTGAGAGTGTTTAAGCAAAAACTCTTCTTCTTCTTCTTCTTTCGACCGTATTAGGGTCGGCCGCTCGAGTCAATTTTCTACATCTATTTCTAATTCTTGCATCTTCCTCTCCCCACCTCACCCACATCCCTCCTCTCGCCACCTCGACCCGTCTGATCCGCTGAGGCCTCACACTCCTCCTCCCCATCACTGGGATGTTCTTGACTCTCTTGATGGGTTCCACTTCCATTTTCTTATTACGTGGCCATAGTATCTCAGGCGGGCTTCCCTAGCCTTCTCCTTTACGTTACATATACCACAAATTCTTCTTATATCTTGACTCTTCCTTCTTTCAAGTAGCTTTGAGCAAAGACATTGATGACTAAATGAACTTTATGATATAGAATCTCAAGAGGAATAAATTCTTCATGAGAGAGATGAATGTTATGATATAGAACCTTGTTCAATAGGAATAAATTCCTTATGGGAAAGACAGATATATTAACAGATACAGATACGTTCATGCATGCATAAATACACACACATACATAAGAATTTTTATCACGTCACCGTGACATTTTTTTTACATAATTAGATACAAATGTCGTTTGATATCCAATTCAGTCTACCTCGGAAATAATGTCTGGGGGGAATTATAACTGATAAGCGATAATTCCCCTTCGGTATTATTGTAGGGGGTAGAGCGAACTGGATGTTAATGTTGACTTTTGTGGCTCTATGTTTATGTATACACACACCCACATACATATGTATGTATATATTTCTATACATATATATGTATGTATGTATATATAAATGTATACATATATATATATATATATATATATATATATATATATATATATATATAAATTTATATATATATACATACATACATATATATGTATATATATACATATACATATACATATACATATATATATTGGTTCCCGTTTCTAGGCTAACAAGAAATCCGGAGCCAGCTGTAAGCATCACCGCAACACTATATGGATTTTTCACGTAACAAGCAGTTTAAAGATGACCGCGTGGTTTTTCTCTCTCGCTAACGAGTTCCCGGAATCTGTTAACCGGGGGAGGGGGGGGGGGTGGGTTGGCCGGAAAGGGGGGGGGGGCTTCTGGTGTTGGGGGGGGGGGTGTTCAAGCAGGCAGACGCTCGAAGCGGGATGGAGTCAATACATTTTTGCTTATTTATTTGTTATGAGATTCCAGAATTGAGCGTGGGATGGTAATAATAATAATAATAATAATAATAATAATAATAATAATAATAATAATAATAATAGCGATGGTTCTTTGTTCCATTGGCTTTCATTGCGGGAATGGACGTTTGAGAATGCTTCAGGTAAATTGGTGTTTTTAGAACGGTTTCAGCTTAGGGACGATGTTGATGTAAATTGGAACGCACGCAGATATATATATATATATATATATATATATATATATATATATATATATATATATATATATATATATATATATATATATATATATATATATATATATTTATGTCTATATATATATATATATATATATATATATATATATATATATATATATATATATATATATATATATATATATATATATATATATAGATATATATATATATATACACATAATGTTTAGCGTAACCGCTTCACCGTAGTATAATTCCTCCATATAAAGAGAATTCGCGTTCTCTCTCTCTCTCTCGTTCTTTTTTACTCACAACTTCCAAGTCTTCTAATTATCACCCACATCTCGCCTTATTCCCCTTTAGTCAGTTTTATATCCTCTTCCCCCTTTCCCTTTATTTGGTTATTTAATTATTCCTCCTTTTTTTTCTCCAGTCTCGAAGGATATTTCTCATTCATTGCAATTCCCTTTGAATAACGTCTCAATTTCTCTCCTTCCATTATTATTTTAAAAAAACCTCCTGTTCTCCTCTATTGCAGAGTTGGGTAAAATATGTAGGTCGTTTATGGTGAGAGTTGTTTTTCGTTCGCGTTGAAGTGAGCGGTATTTTTTTTATTATTATTATTTTAATTAGTGCAAGCGCATTTTTTTTCCTTCGGCGTGCGTTGACGGGAATGAGATATGGCGTTGCGCGAGTGGCAGTAATACTGGTATTACGCAGATGTTTTTATCTGTATGTATGTTTTGATATGAATTAGATGTATATATATACATAAATATGTATAGTCTATATATATATATATACATATAAATATATATATATATATATATATATATATATATATATATATATATATATATATTTATATATATACGTATGTATATATATTATATATAATATATATGTGTATATATGCACGTATGTATATATGTATATATGTATGTATGTATGTTTATTTCTTTCTTTCCCCTTACACTTCCTAATCAAGAAACAAAAAAAAAACAAAAATACGCTAAAACATCAGGAATAAAATAAAAAAAAACTTAGTAATACGCCAAAGCTAAATCTCTAAAACCTCTGAAAGCAAAAATAAAAACTCGAAAACCGAAGAAAAAAAAAAACTCATTGAATCGTCTTATTCTCGATCGAATATGAAAACCGGAGCTGATAAAGACACCAGACGTTTTGCTGAAATGCATTGAAGTGCATTGTTGCATTCTCTTTAAAAGCAACGAACCGTATCACACTTAATCAGATTTGACCTTTTGCAAGCGATCTTAGCGATTGGCCGCTCTGATCCTGCCGGCGATTAGAAAACTCTCTGTCACCGTATTCCGAATTCTTTTTTTTTATAGAAAGAAGGCTAATGGGATTGGCAGTCCAATGACCCTTTTCCATTCTGTCCTGAATATAGATATATAATATAGATATATATATATATATATATATATATATATATATATATATATATATATATATATATATATATATATATATATATATATATATATTCAAAGTACAGCGCGGCGCCCAGTTATTTACATAACTCTTAAACATTCTTTATTGCTACAGGTAATTCATCAAAGCTTTTCATTTGTGTAGTTTTCCAATTAAAAACCGTTTTTCCGGTATGAACACTAAGTCAGCGACTCTCTGAATAACATATATATATATATATATATATATATATATATATATATATATATATATATATATATATATATATATATATATATTCGAAGTACAGCGCGGCGCCCAGTTATTTACATAACTCTTAAACATTCTTTACTCTACAGGAAATTCATCAAAGCTTTTCATTTATGCAGTTTTCCAATTAAAAACCGTTTTTTCCGGTATAAACACCAAGTCAGCGACTCTCTGAATAACATCGACAAATTAATGAAGTTATTCCGGAATAGCTGAAACCGATCACATTTCAACTCTTTACGTTTCATTACGTACAACGATTTTTGATCGTTTTTGTACTTAATCCCACGCCATTAATTTCCGAACATACTTACATTTCCAGCCATTAAACTTATCGCCGTTCGTATTTTTCCCTCGTTTGTGCATTTCTTCAGTTTTATTTACCATTTCTTGGAATCCGAAGCCACTTCATTCTCCCATACGTTTTTACGCCAACGACCATTAAACCCAATGGCGTTTATGCTTCCCCACTAATGGTATAATGTTCTGATCATTTCTGCAGCCTAAAGTAAAAAAATATATATATATATATTTTAATATAATTTTCCTCCCCTATTATATCGTTTCTCTATAACGTTCTGATCGTTTCTGCAGCCTAAAGGAAAAATGTATGTATTTTACAAAGGAGATATGGCCTTAATCACCGCTACATTATATTGATTTTCCTCGTAACGAGCGGTTTAAAGGCGCCCGCCCCCGCGCGCTTTCTCTCCTTAACGAGTTGACCGGAAGCTGTTAAAAAATCGCGCGGCTGGGCGGGCTAGTGGAACGAAGGAGGAAGAAGGGAGGGGGAACAGGAGGAGGAAAAAGAGGAGGAGGAGGAGGAGGAGGAACAGGAGGAGGAAAAAGAGGAGGAGGAGGAGGAGAGGAGGCGAAGAAGAGGAGAAAGAGGAGGAGAAAGGGGAGGAGGAGGAGGAGGAGGAGGAGATGGAGGAGGAGGAGGAGGAGGAGGAGGTGGAGGAAGACGAGGAGATGGAGGAGGACGAGGAGGAGTAGGATGAGGAGGAGGAGGAGTAGGAGGGGGAGGAGGAGGAGGAGGAGAGGAGAAGGAGGAGGAGTAGGAGGAGAAGAGGAGGAGAAAGGGGAGAAGGAGGAAGAGAAAGAGGAAGAGTAGAAGGAAGAGGGAGGAAGAGGGGGATGAGGAGGAGAAACGAAAGAGGAGTAAGAGGAGAAATAGGAGGAGGAAGAGTAGAAGGAAGAGGGAGGGAAGGAGGAGGAGGAGAAAGAGGCGAAGGAGGAGGCGTGGAGGAGTTGGAGGAGGAGGAGGAGGTTGAGACTGAATCAGGCCATTGCACATTTAGTTCCATATTCATTGAAACGTTCAGAAACCGAAGCTGGAATAACGAGAAGAATGTATTCTCTCTCTCTCTCTCTCTCTCTCTCTCTCTCTCTCTCTCTCTCTCTCTCTCTCTCTCTCTCTCTCTCTCAGTTACAATAGCTTAAATTTTCCGTGTAAATGACGGATTTCCATGTAAGTATTCTTGGGGTGGGATTGGGGCAGGGTGGGGGTATGAGTGTTTTCGATGATTTACTTCGTATTTGTCGTGTATTTAAGCACGCATTCTAGGTATATATATGTAAATATGTATATGTATATATATACATATATATATAGTGAACATATTTTCTTGTTTTAAAACTCCATATCTAATTTTTGAATGGAAACAGACCTATCATGCCGACCTAATCCTTAAATAATCTTGTAAGTTAATCGAATTAGTTGGGTGTTTGAATTAATAATTTTATTGTAAAGGGAATTCATTTACCCTGAATGATAAATTTCATAGCTTATTTTTAAAACGAATCGATTAATCATTAATTTTTTTATAATTTGCATTCAGTTTCATTAGTGTATACATCGTTGTTTATGTTTCAGCCACTAGCGGATCCCCCCCCCCATGAAAAATAATGATAAAATAATAATACTGAAGGTTTAGATAATAGTAACATAAAAATGGGAAAAAATAAAAAAAATCAAGTAAAGAAATATATATATGTGTGTATGTATGTATGTATATATATGCAGCATGTATAAATATGTACGTAAAGCCATATTTATACATACATGTTTACAAACAATAAAAGTACAAAATGATAAAATTGGTTCTAAAAAATACAGAATTCCATTGCATCGGTCTCTCGTCAGAATACCTTATCATAAATGTATATAACCACGCCATGAATAGATATATATAGCTGTAAAGGTACAAAAAAAATATATATATAATTTTATAATATCATTTCATCTCTTTTATTCCCTTTCATAGCCAAAAGGCTCCACCTGATTTTGATCTATTCAAAAAAAAATTTTTTTTTTAAACATTTAACGATGGGAATCCATTGATGTATTCAAGTTTTTTTTTTTATGGGGAGGGTGGGTTTAGGGGGGGAATGTCGACCCCTTTGTAAAGAGTTCCGATCAAAATAACATAAAGCATCGGATTTTTGCCTTCATCAAATGATGGCGATTTGGTTTTCGTGCGTTTTTTTTTTTTCCTGTCGAATATATTCATGTAGTCGACCTTTTGCCCTTCTAATTGTGTGAGGGTAATGGACACAAATGAATCTATGGGATGGGTATTATATTCAGAGGTAAAAAAACACGATTATTGAAACTTTTTTGTTTTTATTTCAGCAAGCTTTTGTTAATGCTTGTTCAAGGTCGGAATTTAAAAATAATCGTATTATTATTATTATTATTATTATTATTATTATTATTATTATTATTATTATTATTATTATTATTATTAGTGAGAAATGATAATAACAATAATGAATAATGGACTAGATATGCATTGAAAAGAAAATAATTTGATATATTATTATTATTATTATTATTATTATTATTATTATTATTATTATTGATGAGAAATGATAATAACAATAATGAATAATGAACTCGATAGACCTTGATAAGAAAATAATTGAGTATATTATTATTATCATTATTATTATTATTATTATTATTATTATTATTATTATTATTATTATTATTATTAATGGGAAATGATAATAAGGAATAATGAATAATGAATTAGATAGACCTTGATAAGAAAATAATTGGGTATATTATTATTATTATTAATATTGTTATTATTATTATTATTATTATTATTATTATTATTATTATTATTATTACTATGATTATTATTATTATTATTATTATTATTATTATTATTATTATTATTAATGAGAAATGATAATAACAATAATGAGTAATGAAGTAGATAGACCTTGATAAGAAAATATTTTGGTATATTATTATTATTATTATTATTATTATTATTATTATTATTATTATTATTATTATTATTATTATTATTATTATTATATCAATAAATTATTATTATTATTATTATTATTATTATTATTATTATTATTATTATTATTATTATTATTATTATTATTATTAATTACAACTCGTGTAATCGCGTGAGCCATTAAAATGGTGAAGAAATCCGTTTTGTATATATTTTCAATATAAATTTACACTTACGTCACTGTCGATTTCCTCACAATAATAATAATAATAATAATAATAATAATAATAATAATAATAATAATAATAATAATAATAATAATAATATCCTTCTCGAAGAATGTGTGTGTGTGTGTGTGTGTGTGTGTATCCATTATGAGAGTATCCCCTTAAAGTCATATTTATTCATTTCCGATAATGTGGAAAAAGTCAGGTGGGAGGCTGAGCCGCTTTCACTCGGCCTACGTCAGGGCATTCATTCAGCTGAAGATGATCGCCATTCCCTCAGACAACCCTCGAGTTCAGGGTCGTTCTGATATCACCCCCAAACCCCCATCTCCGCTTTCCTTTTCAGCTTCAAAAAAAAGGAAGAGAAATAGGAGGAGGAGGAGGAGGAGGAGGAGGAGGAGGAGGAGGAGGAGGAGGAGGAGAAGGAGGAGGAGGAGGAGGAAGAAGAAGAAGAAAAAGAGGAGGAGGAAGAAGAAGAAGAAAAAGAGGAGGAGAAGGAGGAGAAGAGGACGAGGAGGAGGAGGAGGAGGAAAAAAAGAGAAGGAGGAAGAAGAAGAAAAAGAGGAGAAGAAGAAGAAGAAGAAGAAGAAGAAGAAGAAGAAGAAGAAGAGGAGGAGGAGGAGGAAGAAGAAGAAGACGAAGAAGAGGAGGGGGAGGAGGAAGAAGAAGAAGAAGTGGAGGAGGAGGAGGAGAAAAAGAAGAAGAAGAAGAAAAAGAAGAGGAGGAGGAGGAAGAAGAAGAAGAAGAAGAAGAATAATAGGAGGAGGAGGAGGAGAACCGTTATATAACACTGAGTTGAACTTTCCAACTTCAAAAAAAAAGGGAAGAAGAAGAGGAGGAGGAGGAGGAGAAGAAGAAGGAGGAGGAGCAGGAGCAGGAGCAGGAGTAGAAGGAAGAGGAAGATAAAAAAGAGGAGGAGGAGGAGGAGAGCCGTTACACAGCACTCAGCCGAATTGCCACATCTTAGCAGGCCCCAAACGACCGCAAAAACCATCAGCTCGTGGGTGCCGTTCCAAAGGCAATTCTCGTCTACTACTACTACTACTACTACCACTACTGCTTTACTACTTTACTACTTCGACTCTCATCTCATTCCCCGGTCGCAGTCTTGATCTCTTGGAACTGCCGCAACACAGCTCATGTTTATCCATTCCCAATTTCTTTTTCTTCTTCTTCTTCTTTCTGCGGGGCGGGGGTAAGAAGGAGGGTGGGGTGGGGGGGGGGCAAAAATGGTGAGATTTCAACGACCGCGGGTTTCCCGATCTGTGGCCATTTCTGCGTCCTCTCTCTCTCTCTCTCTCTCTCTCTCTCTCTCTCTCTCTCTCTCTCTCTCTCTGTGCCCAAAAGATTGGTTTTAGCAAAATAAATTTATACATATTTTCACTTATCTTATGTCTGCGAAAATGTCGTGAGAATTTTATGAAAATTCCAATAAATGAGTATTAAGGTCTCGTTGATCGATGATGAACGTGGGGAAATGCTTCATTTCCCCACAAATCAATGACCGTATCGGTTATTGAAAATACTACTAACTTTTTTACTATAGATTAGTTATATGAAAATTGAAGGCTTAGAAGCCGCTCTAGGGCATATCTGAATCCTGTTTCTCTATAGAGTATGAAAATAATTAGCTTGAAGACAGGCAGCTCTCATTTCAAATAACTGGTCCATCGTCTGTTGCGTCTATTCTACAGCTAACCAGAACTTGCCATATTTCACTCTCTAGAATCCTATCCATTCTTTCAAGGAATTATATCCATTTCTGGAAAGCAAACTCTGCCTGAATAACCCTTTCTGTCTTTCAGTTGCCATATTTCATCCTAAGGAATCCTATCCATTTTTCCAAGGAATCGTATCTACTTCTGGAAAGCAAACTCTGCTTGAATAACCCTTTCTGTCTTTCAGTTGCCATATTTCATCCTAAGGAGTCCTATCCATTCTTTCAAGGAATTGTATCTATTTCCGGAAAGCAAACTCTGCCTGAATAACCCTTTCTGTCTTTCAGTTGCCATATTTCATCCTAAGGAATCCTATCCATTTTTCCAAGGAATCGTATCTACTTCTGGAAAGCAAACTCTGCCTGAATAACCCTTTCTGTCTTTCAGTTGCCATATTTCATCCTAAGGAGTCCTATCCATTCTTTCAAGGAATTGTATCTATTTCCGGAAAGCAAACTCTGCCTGAATAACCCTTTCTGTCTTTCAGTTGCCATATTTCATCCTAAGGAATCCTATCCATTTTTCCAAGGAATCGTATCTACTTCTGGAAAGCAAACTCTGCCTGAATAACCCTTTCTGTCTTTCAGTTGCCATATTTCATCCTAAGGAATCCTATCCATTTTTCCAAGGAATCGTATCTACTTCTGGAAAGCAAACTCTGCTTGAATAACCCTTTCTGTCTTTCAGTTGCCATATTTCATCCTAAGGAGTCCTATCCATTCTTTCAAGGAATTGTATCTATTTCCGGAAAGCAAACTCTGCCTGAATAACCCTTTCTGTCTTTCAGTTGCCATATTTCATCCTAAGGAATCCTATCCATTTTTCCAAGGAATCGTATCTACTTCTGGAAAGCAAACTCTGCTTGAATAACCCTTTCTGTCTTTCAGTTGCCATATTTCATCCTAAGGAATCCTATTCATTCTTTCAAGGAATTGTATCTATTTCCGGAAAGCAAACTCTGCCTGAATAACCCTTTCTGTCTTTCAGTTGCCATATTTCATCCTAAGGAATCCTATCCATTTTTCCAAGGAATCGTATCTACTTCTGGAAAGCAAACTCTGCCTGAATAACCCTTTCTGTCTTTCAGTTGCCATATTTCATCCTAAGGAGTCCTATCCATTCTTTCAAGGAATTGTATCTATTTCCGGAAAGCAAACTCTGCTTGAATAACCCTTTCTGTCTTTCAGTTGCCATATTTCATCCTAAGGAATCCTATCCATTCTTTCAAGGAATTGTATCTATTTCCGGAAAGCAAACTCTGCCTGAATAACCCTTTCTGTCTTTCAGTTGCCATATTTCATCCTAAGGAATCCTATCCATTTTTCCAAGGAATCGTATCTACTTCTGGAAAGCAAACTCTGCCTGAATAACCCTTTCTGTCTTTCAGTTGCCATATTTCATCCTAAGGAGTCCTATCCATTCTTTCAAGGAATTGTATCTATTTCCGGAAAGCAAACTCTGCCTGAATAACCCTTTCTGTCTTTCAGTTGCCATATTTCATCCTAAGGAATCCTATCCATTTTTCCAAGGAATCGTATCTACTTCTGGAAAGCAAACTCTGCCTGAATAACCCTTTCTGTCTTTCAGTTGCCATATTTCATCCTAAGGAATCCTATCCATTTTTTCACTGAATTGTATCTATTTCTGGAAAGCAAACTCTGGTTTACTGAACCCTCGCTGTCTTCCAATTTTTTTTTTATCATTTTGTTTTTCCACACAAAACCACAAGAGCCTAACTGAAATCAAACGCAGAAATAGCAAATGGGGATGTCCTCCCTCCATCCATCCGGCTTTGAATAGACAAAATACCCTTTCTAAATGTGCATACATTGAAGCGATCTCGCGTAGTAACCTCTGCATCTGAAAATGATTTCGACAGACATAGAGCTTTCTTTTCCTTTGTATCTACCTTTTTTGGGGGTTATATTCATCCGAACTCCTGCATTTGTACTCGCTACACTTTTTTTAAGGGGGGGTGGTGGTCCTGATTAATACTTTAGCTGGCTTGTTGATGAGAGAAGAGATGCAGAGGATATGCTTCGGTTTCTGATATCGGTTAAAACTTTGCCTGACTCGTTCAAGAAACAGAGTTGGTTTACATGAATGTATTTCGCAACCTATCAGTAAAAACCAGCGTTTGGTTGTTTCTCTATCCTTCTTTGGAAGCCCAAGAGAGAAGCATTTATAGAAACTAAGACAAAAAATGACGCTTTACTTAATATTTGCTTTTTACGAGAAAATTTTGAAGATAATTCGAGCTTGTGAATACGATAATATGATTGCAGAACTCAGTGAGGAATAGTCACAAAAAAATGAAAAAACGTTACATCTTCAAGAATTTTTCTGAAAACGTTTTAATACTTTTCACAACAATCTGGAATACCCTTTGGCATTTAATACCCAACAATACATGTTTATAGTCCTGTAGAACTTCTCCAAAGTTCCAGAGGTCCTTTATTCCTCACACTGCTGGGCTGTGGAACAGCCTCCCAGAGGTTGCTGTGCAACTGAAACTTTAAAAATTCAAGCGAAGATGCAATGCATTCCTACCCTAACACTACTCTCCTTGCATTTTAATACTTTTATCTATTTATTAATTTCTTAATTTATTTTTTCTTTTTTAATAAGTGTTATCTCTTCTTTCTGTATTTCCCTTTACCTCCTCTTAGTTCTTCCTAATGGACGCCATTAATAATAATAATAATAATAATAATAATAATAATAATAATAATAATAATAATAATAATAATAATAATAATAATAATAATAATAATAATAAATTATTATTATCATTAAATGATTAATATTATTATTATTAAAACAGTAATAATAATTATAACAATAATAATTATAATAGTTAAAAAGAACCTACAATCACAGCAGAGCAAATTCCCCAGTACTCGCCTCCACCGACGAAAGCAAAAAGAAAAAAAAAAAAAAAATCCAAAAAATCGAAACCTCATTATCATCAATTTTGACAGGGGTGACGCATTTTCATTTCCATAATAATGTATCGAGCGCTGTGACCAGCTCGATCCCATTTTCCTCCATTTTTTTATTTTTTCGAATCAGGATTAAAAATTTTGGAAAAAAAAAATTTCACGTTCCCGGAATCAGACGTCAATTTTTCCATCTTTTGATATTTAACGGCAATAATTATGAAGCAAATATGTACATATATGTATATATATACATATATATATATATTTTATATGTATATGTATAAAATATATATATACAATTATATATATACATACACGCACACACACACACACACATATATATATATATATATATATATATATATATCTATATCTATATATATATATATATATATATATATATATATATATATATATATATATATATATATATATATATATATATATATATATATATATATATATTACAGTAAAACTGTGAAACCAGGGATTTCACGAAATGCCTGAGATTTTCAGGGATTTCGTGAAATCACTGGTTTCACACTTTTACTGATATATATATATATATATATATATATATATATATATATATATATATATATATATATATATATATATATATATATATATATTATACACATATATATAATTGTTAGAAATATCAACACACAATTACGTGTGGAACAGAAATAAATTTCTAGCTCACACTGGGATCGAACCCAGGTCTTTCCAATGAAAGACCAGAGCGCTGCCAACCAGGCCACAGAAGTTCAGAAATTTATATATATAATTTTATATATGGAAGGATTAACAATATTTTTTTTTAATTTCCCGTTCCCGGAATCAGCCGTCAAGTTTTTTTTCCCATCGTTTGATATTTAACAGAAGTAGATACGGAGCATATCTATAAATAAATACACATGCAGAACATGTTTTGCTTTCACAAAAGCACATACGGAAATAGCCCGTGCTATATAACAGTTATAGCCGCAAGGGAAATAATTTCACACTATTGACTCTTCGATGAAAAAATGAATTTGATGATTTCAAAAAGAGTTGCAAAATATTCAACAGTCTCTAAAAAAATTGTTATTGGATGTTACTGTAATTGATGAACGGCTTTGGGAGATACGATTTCATAAGCGTGACTTGGCAACCTGCTGGTCGACAAATGGATATCTCCAGTATTTGCCTTGTGGGTAACACTGAATCGATTTCTAAAAAATTAGGAATTAAGCAAAAAAATAGAAATCAAACCTTTTATCAATGAACTACATAAGTAAAGTAAACAACTCGATTGTCTGCCGCCGTCAAAAACGTGCACAATTTTGTTAATCATGACTTGGCAACCTACTGGTCAACAAATGGATATCATCAGTATTTGCCTTGTAGGTAACAATGAATCGATCACAAAAAATGAAGAAATCAAGTCTTATATCAGTAAAAAGTTTCATAATCGTGACTTGGCAACCTACTGGTCAAAAGTACGTCCGATTTCGCGTACAGAATATAATAATCTATATTATAGATTTATTCACCATTTGAAACTTGAATCTGACCGGAATTTAAGGTATGTTTGAACAACGACATTGGACGAACTTTTGATCGGTAAGTTGACAGGGCACGATAATGAAACCTTCAGATTCGTTGGTCGCGGCTACAGCCATTGCAAATGATATACGTATACGATGCGATCTCCATAATGACCTTAAAAATGCGACGGCAGAGAAAAAGACACCGGTCATAAATCATTAAAATATATTGAATTCAACTTATTGGAATCACCCTGACCTCATTTACTCATTTAGCAGTATAAAAAAAAATAATAATAGTAATAATAATTTTATTATTATTATTATTATTATTATTATTTATTATTATTATTATTATTATTATTATTAATTATTATATTATTATTATTATTATTATTCAGAAGGTGAACCCTATTCTTATGTGTGTGTGTGCGTGTGTGTGTGTGTATATATTGTGTATCACCTTAGGTCTTTTCCCAAATTATAAGGATATATATATATATATATATATATATATATATATATATATATATTATATATTTATAGATATATATATATATATATATATATATATATACATACGTACATACACACGAAAAACACGAATATATACAGTAGTTATACATACCTCATTAATACATAATCTTACAGTCCGGACCACAGAAAATATATATTGTATATTGTATATATTGCTATGAAACATATGTATGTCAACTCTACTGAAACCTAATCAGAGTAAGTGGTCTGCTAAGACCTCCTCTTCTTCCTTTTGAAAAGCCTTCGAATATTACGAATATTATCAACTCCAAAACCGAAAGAACTTTTCAAAAACTCTCCGATATTATCTGAGTAAATCCTGCCGGTATATCTGTCAGAAAAAAAAATTCCATTACAATGAATTATGTCGACATCATAAGACACATTTGAATCTCCAGAAATTTCCTTAGGTCGAATCATAAGATACATTTGAAGTCTCCAGAAATTTCCTTAGGTCGAATCATAAGATACATTTGAAATCTCCAAAAATTTCCTTATGTCGAATCATAAGATACATCTGAAATCTCCAGAAATTTCCTTAGGTCGAATCATAAGATACATTTGAAATCTCCATAAATTTCCTTATGTCGAATCAAAAGATACATCTGAAATCTCCATAAATTTCCTTATGTCGAATCATAAGATACATCTGAAATCTCCATGAATTTCCTTATGTCGAATCATAAGACACATTTTAAATCTCCATAAATTTCCTTATGTCGAATCATAAGACACATTTGAAATCTCCAGAAATTTCCTTAGGTCGAATCATAAGATACATTTGAAATCTCCATAAATTTCCTTATGTCGAATCATAAGACACATTTGAAATCTCCATAAATTTCCTTATGTCGAATCATAAGATACATTTGAAATCTCCATAAATTTCCTTATGTCGAATCATGAGATACATCTGAAATCTCCATAAATTTCCTTATGTCGAATCATAAGACATTTGAAATCTCCATAAATTTTCCTTATGTCGAATCATTAGATACATCTGAAATCTCCATAAATTTCCTTATGTCGAATCATAAGACACATTTGAAATCTCCATAAATTTCCCTTATGTCGAATCATAAGACACATTTGGAATCTCCATAAATTTCATTATGTCGAATCATAAGACACATTTGAAATCTCCATAAATTTCCTTATGTCGAATCATAAGATACATATGAAATCTCCATAAATTTCCTATGTCGAATCATAAGATACATTTGAAATCTCCATAAATTTCCTGATGTCGAATCATAAGACCCATTTGAAATCTCCATAAATTTCCTTATGTCGAATCATAAGACACATTTGAAATCTCCATAAATTTCCCTTTATGTCGAATCATAAGACACATTTGAAATCTCCATAAATTTCCTTATGTCGAATCATAAGACACATTTGAAATCTCCATAAATTTCCTTATGTCGAATCATAAGATATTTGAAATCTCCATAAATTTCCTTATGTCGAATCATAAGACACATTTGAAGTCTCCATAAATTTCCTTATGTCGAATCATAAGATACATTTGAAATCTCCATAAATTTCCTTATGTCGAATCATAAGATACATTTGAAATCTCCATAAATTTCCTTATGTCGAATCATAAGATACATTTGAAATCTCCATAATTTCCTTATGTCGAATCATAAGATACATTTGAAATCTCCATAAATTTCCTTATGTCGAATCATAAGACACATTGAAGTCTCCATAAATTTCCTTATGTCGAATCATAAGATACATTTGAAATCTCCATAAATTTCCTTATGTCGAATCATAAGATACATTTGAAATCTCCATAAATTTCCTTCGCCTGTTTTGTGTGAAGTGATTAAAAGCGCATCATGCTATCTTTGGGGAAGCTCTCTTATCGATCATTCCTTCTCGTCTTATCTCTCCTGTCTTCTTCCTTTCTTATGTCTTCTGGTTCTTCCCTCATTCCTTCTATCTCCTCTTTCTTCTTTTATCCCTCTTCCTCCTTGCTTTCATCCTGAAACATCTTGTTCTTCATCCTCTACTTCTATCTCCTCCTTCTCCTATTCCCTTCTTCCTCCTCCTCACTTTCATCCTGAAACGTCTCGTTCTTCCTCCTCTCCTTCTCTCTCCTCCTTCTCCTATTCCCTTCTTCCTCCTCCCCACTTTCATGCAGAAACATTCAATCTGTGAACGTCAGAGGGTAATAAAATCGAGTCGTAAAAATATCCCCCCAAACCTTCCTGTATCCATCCTGTTCCTCCTCCTTCCCTTCCCTCCTCCTCCTCCTCCTCCTCCTCCTCCTCTTCCTATTCTTCCTCCCTCTCTTCCTGCGGCCCCTCCTATCTACCAGCTGGCGTCAGAATCTTCTAATGAAATAAAGAAGAGTCGTAGAGGCTGAGCGGCACGTGGAAATGGTCAATGGCCTAATGTCGGAGTTTGAAGTTTGCGATGCGCCACCAACCACCCTTCCCGAGTTTAGCTAAGTGACGTTGATGCCCGAATAAACCTCTTTTTGAGGCTGGTAAGTTCTCTCTCTCTCTCTCTCTCTCTCTCTCTCTCTCTCTCTCTCTCTCTCTCTCTCTCTCTCTCTAGCCCAGACCTACTCCCCTTAAGGGTGCCTCCTTTTGAAACTCCCTACCTCAGGTTAGGAATGGAGAAGAAGATTATTATTATTATTATTATTATTATTATTATTATTATTATTATTATTATTATTTATTATTATTATTATTATTATTATTATTTTCTTTGTCTTCTGTTACCTCCTTTCGAAGTTGAAAAATCTCATTTGGTTTGACCTTTCATTTTCTCATTATGCAGCATTTTTCTCCGACTCCAGTCTCTTCTCTCTCTCTCTCTCTCTCTCTCTCTCATCTCTCTCCTCTCTCTCTCTCTCTCTCTCTCTCTCTCTCTCTCTCTCTCTCTCTCGCTGCGCCTCGTTAAGAATGATTAATCTAAATTCAATCCTCAGAGAATAAATTTAATGTGATTTTCATATCTTTCGGAGGTCCTTATCGATTTTCGAAAGGCTAATTTATCATCCATAGTCCCGAGTGGGATGCACACACACACAAACACACACAGTCACACAAACACACAAACACGCACAGAAGCTAGGGGCGTCCTACATAACACACATTCACTGACACACAATTAAACAGAGAAATACCATGCAAACACATGCGCATAATAATTACGAACGATAGCATTATATATATACATATATATATATATTATATATATATATATATATATATATATATATATATATATATATATATATATATATATATATATATTCATTTAATACACGTTAAAGCGCAAATGTGAAATATAATATTGTTTTACATACAGTTTTAGTCATGTCATCATTACTGCCTTTCAGCCCTTCAGATCTATCTATCTATCTATCTATCTATCTATCTATCTATCTATCTATCTATCTATCTATCTATCTATCTATACATATATATATCTATAAATATATAATTATTCTTAAGCCTAGGAGACCTGATTTTCCAAAATACGTTTGCAGCCATTTCCCACGAAGGGTAAATATTCCCTAACTACCGAAAACTACCCCTAAAGACGGGAAGAATCGCCCCTTTTATCCGTCACCCCCAACTGTCCATTATACGGACAGGAATATCCCTCCTGGATTCCAGCGATTATAATTCACCCTCGCAAAAGGCGAGAGGCGTCTCGGTGGATTCTGGCGAGCCTCCAAATGGTGTTCCTTTGTGAGGGTGGAAGGCGTTGACCCCGGGGGGGTAGGAGGGATGGGGGGCTGGGGGTTTGGAACCTTTTTGGGGAGGGGGAGGGATTTGGGGATGAGGTTGCATGACCCTAGTCTTGCTCTATGGCGGCTGGTGTTTTTTTTGGCTTTCACTCGATTGGTTGCTGGTCAATTTGAGTACTTTTTAATGATCGGACATCCAGCGATATCTATATATATATATATATATATATATATATATATATATATATATATATATATATATATATATATATATATATATATATATATATATATATCTATATATATATATATATATATTATTCATATAAAGCCGTTAGTAAGGCAATAATATTGAATTCATTTTAGCAAGAAGAATAACGATAAGTGTACCTACCCTAACCAAGATTCAAACCTATGGCATTATGTATGTGTCTATATATATATATATATATATATATATAGTATATATATATATATATATATATATATATATATATATATATATATGCAGAATGTATATAAGAGTTCGTGTGTGTGAGTGTGTATGTACGCGAGCCTTGTACAGTATGTGTAAATCTTTCTCTTTACGTTTATTCCTCTTTCTTGTCAAAATCTTTCTGAATTCTTTCTGAATCCTGCTTGTGATCTCATGCAATGCTCTTAGTCCAGATCTGGTTGGTGTACAAGAAATTGCAATAGTTTATTTTGAGAACAAGATTTCTTTGTAAATCTTCTTACCTGCGGATCAATATTCGTTCAGTTTATAAACTAGAAGTCTCCAGTCTGCGATGTTTTCAGGCTTGAATGTAAAGACTGACATAGTATGGGCCTAGTCAAGTTTGCTTTTGAGAAGGTGGGTGAGGTCTTTAGGTCGAAAAAGTGATTATTTGTTCGTCTTCTGAGTGGCTCCAAAGCTTTAAGTGGAACTTAGGCGTTTTTTTATGTAGTATTATTCTTACTTTCTTGACCTGAGTAGATTCTAACTTTTATATCATATGATTCTCACTCCCTTGACTGCGTAGAGTTTAACTTTTATATCGTATGTCTTACTTTCTTGACTGAGTAGAGTCTAACTTGTATATCTTATGATTCTTACTTTCTTGACTGAGTAGAGTCTAACTTTCGTATCGTATAATTCTCACTCCCTTGACTGAGTAGAGTCTAACTTTTCTCACTCCCTTGACTGAGTAGAGTCTAACTTTTCTCACTCCCTTGACTGAGTAGAGTCTAACTTTCTCACTCCCTTGACTTAGTAGAGTCTAACTTTATATCTCATGATTCTTACTCCCTGACTGAGTAGAGTCTA
>JANJGK010000046.1:24067774-24077774 GCA_039081455.1 Macrobrachium rosenbergii
TTGTGTGAACTAAAATGAATTATTTAAATTGTATCAGGAATCATTGCAAATCTCTCTCTCTCTCTCTCTCTCTCTCTCTCTCCAAACTTGAAAAATTGTGTTCAATGATACAGATATGTGAACTAAAATGAATGATCTAAATTGTATCAGGAATCATTGCAAATCTCTCTCTCTCTCTCTCTCTCTCTCTCTCTCTCTCTCTCTCTCTCTCTCTCTCTCTCTCTCTCTCTCTCTCAACTCGAAAAATTGTATTCAGTGAGGCAAATATTATATGAACTAAAAGGTACCTACGTGAATTATCTGAAATGTATGAGGAAACATTGCAGCCACTCACTCTCTCTCTCTCTCTCTCTCTCTCTCTCTCTCTCTCTCTCTCTCTCTCTCTCTCTCTCTCTCTCTCTCTCTCTCTCTCTTAACTTACATTGGGCAATGCAGATTATTTAATTAGTTAAAATACAGAGAAGTATTTGATATTTATTTCATGAGCAATCACCGCCTCTTCAAAGAGCTTGAAAAAAAAACCCTTGTGTTACAACAATACATTTAAAATGAAATGAAAACATCAAAAATTCACGCAGGAAAATACTCAATCCAGTCACCACCATTACCAACAGAATGCAAAAGCAGAGTAAAAGAAGGAGAGAGAGATAAAAAAAAAACAATAAAAAAGACACAAAAAACAAAAGACTAAATCGTCTTTGTTGATCTTTGCTGGTTTTTCGCAAGGTCTGACTCCATCAGTGTCTCGCTTATTTGAATATCGAATTTATGCAAGCGGTGCTGAATGCCACCTGGCGGAATGAGAGAGAGAGAGAGAGAGAGAGAGAGAGAGAGAGAGATGAGAGAGAGAGAGAGAGAGAGAGAGAGAGAGAGAGAGAGAGAGTGGCTGCAATGTTTCCTCATACAGTTCAGATAATTCACGTAGGTACCTTTTAGTTCACATAATATTTGCCTTATTGAATACAATTTTTCGAGTTGAGAGAGAGAGAGAGAGAGAGAGAGAGAGAGAGAGAGGAGAGAGAGAGAGAGAGAGAAAGTGTGGTTGCAATGATTCCTGGTACAGTTCAGATAATTCACGTTAGTACCCTAGTACCCACAATTTTTTTGAGTTTGGAGAGAGAGAGAGAGAGAGAGAGAGAGAGAGAGAGAGAGAGAGAGAGAGGAATAATCACTGAAACGTATCGGTACAAATCACTTGTCAGTTCAGGGCGACTGTCACGCATCATATTACACTCGATGCTGTTGATGAACTGTAGATGAACTGCCTAAAAATACTGTATTACTTTTTTTTTTTTTTAACAGTTGTCGAATCCTACACCTGCCTTTCATCTTCGAAATTTTGACAGGGCCAACTTATCCCACAGAATGGAGTCCATCTGATCATTCAAAGTACCACCAAATTCCTTCAGCTTCTGTGACATTCTGCAGAGAATGTCTTAAAGCTCTGGCAGCCGGAATTCTTGTTTATTTGAGTCACTGTGGTTTTTCTGTTGAATTTTTTTCAAGCAATTATTCAGTTATTCCATATTTGGTGTTGCATAGGTCTTCATTTACTCCCTTCCTTATTCCTAGTGATGATTCTTACGGTTCTCTTATTTTACCTATACTCTCGTATTTTGTCGAATATCTTCACCTGAATATTCTATTATTTTCAAAGACCTCCATCTAGTTACCTTATTCTTACCAAAGATCGTCACCTGAAGCCTCTTTTTTGTTAAAGGTCTTCACTTGAATAATCCCCCACCCGTTTTTAGTATTCTGTGAAAGAAAACTATTGAGATGGCTTTGTCTGTCCATCAGCGCTTTTTCTGTCCGCCCTCAGATCTTTAAAATTACTGAGGATAGAGGGCTGCAAATTGGTACGTTGATCATTCACCCTTCAATCATCAAACGTTCCAGATTTCAGCCCTTTAGCCTTGGTAGTTTTTATTTCATTTAAGGTTAAAATGAGCCATAATCGTGCACCTGGCAACGACATAGGCCAGGCCACCACCAGGCCGTGGTTAAAGATTCGTGGGCCGCGGCTGATACAAAATTATACCGAGACCACCGAAAGATAGGTCTATTTTCGGTGGCCTCGATTATATAGGTTATATAAAAGAAAGTAAGAATGAAAGAATTAATTTTTCCTGTTGCTCGTCTCACTCGAATAACCTCCCGGCCATTACTTTTTTCATACTAAACATGCATACTAAGGCGGACAATACAAGCACACACACGCACGGAGTGAAAAGCATAATTCATGAATTCCTATTAAACATACTCGTCGACCGGCCGCCTCTCCCCTGACAAGACGAGAGATGAATAACAGCACGCAACGAGACACTCTCTTTCTTCTCCTCCTGCTCTCTGGGCCCTTCTCACTCCCTACCCCTCTCCCTACACTCCTCCCTCCCTCTTCTGATTCCTTCTACTCCTCCTCAACCTCCGCCCAATCCCAGTTCCCCTTCAAAAAAAAAAGCCAACTTTTCCTTCCTTGCTCTCTCGCCCATAACCCGTTTCCTGACCTCCTCATCCTTCCCTTCTCTTCCTCCTCCTCCTCCTCCTCCTCCTCCTCCTCCTCCTCCACCATATCCCAGCTCCCCTTCAAAACGCAAACTTTGCTTTTCATTAAGGCGGTAACAGTTGGAGGAGTAAATATTTGATGTGGGAGGGGGGGAGGGTGGAGGGAGGGCGGTGGTACTTCAGCATTCATTGACATAGGATACAAGAGAGTGTAGAACATCGCTAAACTGAATACACAGATGACTGCTGTTGCTGCTGCTGCTGTTGCTGCAGCTGCTGCTGCTGCTGCATCAAGGTAAGGTAAGGGAAGAGGTAGGAGAGTGGGGAGGTGAGGGGGATGATGATGATGATGATGATGATGGTGATCTTTTCCTTAATGTTGTTTACCTTTGATTCCTGAGTTACTTAAGAGATATTGCTTGGTTGAGGGTTGACAGTCTCGGTTCTTGTGTGTGTGTGTGTGTGTTTGTGTGTGTATGTCTGGCACCCTTTTAAGGAATTGTTGGCCCTTTGATTGGCTCGTTCCAGGGAATCGTGAGCTCTTACGGTGCTTCATTCCAGGTCCCCTGGGGGAATTATAAAACTGTACGCGGTTCGTTCCAGGGAATTTTGAGCTCTTGTGATGCTTCATTGTAGGTCCCCTGGGGGATTATGAAACCTTACGTGGTTCGTTCCAGGAAATTGTGAACTCTTACGATGCTTCATTCCAGGTCCCCTTGGGGAATTATGAAACCTTACGTGGTTCATTCCAGGGAATTGTGAACTCTTACGATGCTACATTCCAGGATCCCCCGGGGGAATTATGAAACCGTACGTGGTTCGTTCCAGGGAACTATGAGCTCTTAAGATGTTTCATTCCAGGTCCCCTGGGGGAATTGTGAAACCTTACGCCGTTCGTTCCAGGGAATTGTGAGCTCTTATTACGATGCTTATTCGAATTCCTGATAAGGAATTGTTGCCTCCCATGTAGGGTCATTCCAGGGAATTGTCTGTCCTTGTGTGCATTTATTCCAGGGAATTGAGAGCTCTGTGGCTCATTCCAAAGATTTGTTGACTTTACGTTCGGTTCATTCCAATGAACTGTAAGCTCTTGTGAAGCCCTGTTTCAATTCCAGGGACTGGAATGGTAATTTCCATATTCTCTAGTGACAAGTAGATACTAAGAATTTCCCTTTTTGGTATGTGAAAGTTCGTGTATGTGTGTTTGTGTGTTTATGCATATTTTTTATGTCTATTCCTTGTTCGATGATGGTGATTTTTTTTTGTATTTTCACCATCAAGGCTTATCGTCATCATCACATCATCATCACAATCATCAAATTTCGCTTCTCTGCTGAGATCGATACCCGATATAGGTGACCGGATGCTTGTTTAGAAATCACTTATAATTTTACAAGCGTCGGATGCTTTGGAACAAGTCACCGCGGATGTGTATTATAATTTAAGTGCTTCCAGGGCAAAGCATCCGGATGCGCTGATAGTGGCAAGGAATGTCCCCATTTTTAGATCTGGTGATATAACAGAGGTCGTAAATTACAGAGCAATAGTTACTGTAACAGCAATAAATAAGCACTGGGACATCTCACTAATGGTGAGTCTGTGTCTACAAATAAACAGGAGAGAGAGAGAGAGAGAGAGAGAGAGAGAGAGAGAGAGAGAGAGAGAGAGAGAGAGAGTTGGGGGGTTGTGGGGTGTTAATCACTGAAGTTGTTTGCCCTAATCACCTATGGATCTCACTTACGAATAATGAGTCTGTCTTTGCAAATAGTGCATGGGCTGGTCAAACAGAGAGAGAGAGAGAGAGAGAGAGAGAGAGAGAGAGAGAGAGAGAGAGAGAGAGAGAGAAAGAGAGAGAGAGAGAGAGTTGGGGGCGTGGTGAATCACGGGAACTGTTTGCCCTAATCACCTATGCTGGGTATGAGGACGTTTGAAATACGTCTCACCATAAAGACACCAACCAATTCCCTAAGTATTTCACGATCCTTTTGCCTAGACATGAACACCAACGGAATTAACCTTTCAGCGGTTACCCTGGGGGACTGAAGGTGCAATGTACGATCTCCCCTGTGGCGTTAAGTTTGTAACGTATCCGGAGACGCTTACAATTCCGCGGTCAGAGTCTTTCCTGAAGCGGACGGTGTAAATGAATGTTGGCAACCTTGCACGATGACTTCAGTTTTCAGTGTTTCCGTTCTGAAGTTGTTTGTGCTATTTGGAGCTTGTCTTTTATCTGTTTGTTCCTTAATTGTGTATTTTTTCATGTATTTCTTCTTATTTATGTTTGGGGAGGATACAATTCTTGTGTGGGAAGAAACTCTCCTTTTTTATGAAAGAGTATATGACGATAGGTCTAGTGTCAATATCTGCGTCTCTCGTATGATTATTATTATTATTATTATTATTATTATTATTATTATTATTATTATTATTATTATTATTATTATTAGTAGTAGTAGTAGTAGTAGTAGTAGTAGTAGTAGCAGCAGCAGCAGCAGCAGCAGTAGTAGTAGTAGTAGTAGTAGTAGTAGTAGTAGTAGTAGTAGTAGTAGTAGTCAGAAGGTGAAACCTATTCAAATGGAACAAGCCCACCAAAGGGGCCACTGACTTGAAATTCAAGCTCCCAAAGAATATGAAAGTTTTCATTAGGAAGAAGTAAAAAAGGAAACTAAAAATAAATTAATAAATTAACAAACAGATAAAAATGTATTGAAACGCAAGAAGAAGAGTATTGGGGTAGCAATGCACTGCGCCTTCGCTTGATCTTCTGAAGTTCCAACCTCTGGGAGGCTGTTCCACAGTCGTATATTTAAGTTTGGAAAAATATATAAGCCTCTCATATATACAAACAGATTCATATGTAAACATAGCATACAAGAGTTCTAATATTTTATCAATACCAGTCAAGACTAGAAAAACAAGTAGAAATGATATAAGCTTTGACGATAGTCTTTTTTTTCATCTTACAGTTTGTCAGACCAAACAGCGCTGAAGGCAAATATTTCCTGAAAGGTCTTTGATCATATATACGTTGCTTGTATCTAATTAGGTCGCTTTGCCGTTGAGAAATCATTTCCTTTAGCACGAGAAGTACCAAGCTCTAACATTATATGGACTGAATTATCGTGCGTATTATGATAATCTACACGTTTATACTGTGCTGATTATATAGCTATATATTTAAGCATGCAGTTATATGGGATTATTATTAAGATTACTTGTTACAGTTGCATTACGAGTTGCATAAGCAATGGATTTTTTTTCTTAACGAGCTTGTCGGTGCGCTGGAACTCGGCGCTTCTGTCTCCCCTACCCTCTTGGGGCGGACAAACAGGTTTGAAGGAGGAGGGTGGATGTATCCCCTACCCTCCTGGGGCGGACAAACAAGTTTGAATGAGGAGGGTGGATGTCTCCCTACCCTCCCGTTCCCCTATCTACCCAGTCCCACCCGGGGCGGACAAACAGGTTTTCAAGGGGTGGGTGGCTGTGTCATGTCTCCCCTACTGTCACCCGGGGGAGGACAAAGAAGAAAGATCCACTCGGATATTTTAGTTTTTCTTTTGTTTTAATCGATAATCTTGGAGGTTAACTCAATAGAAGTCTGAGTTAACCAGGAAAGGGTAAAGTTTATTCAGTTTCTTTTCCTGGCCTCCTAACCTTTACTCCTTCTCCCTCACTTCCTGGCCTCCTCACTTCCCTCTTCCATTACCTCCTGGCTTCCTGGCCTCTTATTCTCTCGTTTTTACCTCCTGGCCTCCTGACCTCTCCTCAATTTACTCTTTTACCTCTTGGCTCCCAAATCTCTTTCCTTTCCTTCTTAATTCTTGGCCTCGAAACCTCTTTTACCTCTTACCTCCGGTCTCTCGACAGCTTCTCTTGCTGCCTCTCCATCCCCATTACCTCCCGGCCTCCCAGCCTCTCCTCCTTTGCCTTCTTACCTCCTAACCTCTCCCTCGTTTTCCTTAGTTCCTGTTCTTCTAACCTCTATTCCTTTTCTCTTGCTTCCTGACTTCCTCCTAACCTCTTCTTTATTATCCTTACTTCCTGTTATCACAACCTCTCATTCTTTTCCATTACCTCCTGATTTCATCCTAACCTCTCCTTCTTTTTCCTTAATTCCTGTTCTCCCAACTTCTCATTCTTTTCCATTACCTCCTGATTTCATCCTAACCTCTCCTTCCTTATCCTTACCTCCTGTTCTCTCAACCTCTCCTCGACCCAACCTCTTTCCTCGGTCCCGCCTCACGACCTCCCAACCTCTTTCCTCATTATCTCCTCCCTCCTTGGAAGGTTCTTTCAAGTATGCAAATGGAAGGATTTATCCTTCTCTTCGGTGTGGGGTCATCTCCGATATCCATTTCATATGATAATGCAAACTCGTTCCTTATTCAAATCAGATCTCTGCATTTTTTATTTTTCATATTCATTTAACCCCGCCAGATTTTTTTGTTGACAGCTCGCGTTTTATCACAGCAAAGAATTACGCTTCGTGGAGTCTGTATTTTGAGGTATTTCGGCGGATTGTTTTGTATATATTTTCGTTTTTATCACAACAAAGAATTACGCCTCGCGAAGGCTGTATTTTGGGATATTTCGGTGGATTATTTTCATATTTTCGATTTCCAAGAAATTTTTTTTTGGGCGGGGGGGAATTTCATCTCTATATCAATGGATGTTTATATCATAATTATTTCCTATGAAAAATTTTGATCAATTATTTGTACATTTTCGATTTTCATCTTTTTTTTTGGAGGGGGGAGGGGGTAATTTCACCACCATATCAATGGGTGTTTAGATCATAATTATTTACTATGAAGTATTTCAATGAATTATTTGTATACTTTCGATTTTCATCTTTTTTTTTGGAGGGGGGAGAAGAGGGGATGATCTCACCCCTTTATCAGTGGGTATTTTTATCATAATTATTTCTAATGCCAATTAAGAAATTTATCATTGAGTTTTTAAAATCTATTGGGTTTTATTGCCTTTCGAATTTCAAAGAACCCATTGCTAAATAGCCCAGCCAGTTCCATTACTAGAAAAACCCAGTAGGAATGTAGTGCCGTAGGCATTACTTAAGCTTCTATGCAGCGTGCCTTCGCCCCCTAGATGCAACCCCTTTCGTTGCTTTTACTGTACCACCTTTCATATTTTCTTTCTTCCACCGTCCTTTCCACCCTCTCCTAACAATTGATTCGTAGTGCAACTGCGAGGCTTTACCCTTGTTGCATCTTTCAAACCTTTCACTGTCAGTTTCTGTTTCAGCGCTGAATGACCTCATAGGTCCCAGTGCTTGGCCTTTGGCCTAAATTCTGTTTCAGTTCATTACCAGAAAAAGGCTTACTTTTGCACGAACTAATATTAAATGAAATTCGAAAATATTCTAAAATTCTAAAATTAGAATTAAAAAATTCTAAAATAAAAATTCTAAAAATAAAACAGTGAATAAAACAAACAAAGATATGGTAAGAGAGTTGGGAGAGAATTTCTCTCGCGAGAAAATAGACAGACCATTATTATAAAGGGGAGAATTATCGATTGGGAGACTGTCTAGCCTTGCAGTCATTAGCGTGTTTGCTAAATATGGAGTTTGGAGAGAATCGTTAGAAGCATAGATAACTGAGGAAGGAATCCACCTGATTCAAACATTTATCCTACAATAAAACGAGTAAAAAATGCGCCGAAGTTTCTTCGGCGCAGTCGGGTTTTCTGTGCAGCGTATAATCAAGGCCACCGAAAACAGATCTATCCTTCGGTGGTCTCGATAATGCTGTATGAGCGCAGCCCATGAAACTTCAATCACGGCCCGGTGGTGGCCTGTTCTGTATCGTTGCCAGACGCACGATCCATGGCTAACCTTAACCTTAAATAAAATAAAAACTTCTGAGGCTAGAGGGCTGCAATTTGGTATGTTTGATGATTGGAGGGTGGATGATCAACATACGAATTTGCAGTACTCTAGCCTCAGTAGTTTTCAAGATCTGAGGGCGGACAGAAAAAGTGCGGACAGAAAAAGTGCGGACAGAAAAAAAGTGCGGACAGAAAAAGTGCGGACAGAAAAAGTGCGGACAGAAAAAAGTGCGGACAGAAAAAGTGCGGACAGAAAAAAAGTGCGGACAGAAAAAAGTGCGGACAGAAAAAAGTGCGGACAGAAAAAGTGAGGACAGAAAAAAGTGCGGACAGAAAAAGTGAGGACAGAAAAAAGTGCGGACAGAAAAAGTGCGGACAGAAAAATAGTGCGGACAGAAAAAGTGCGGACAGAAAAAAATGCGGACGATCAGACAAATAGCAATCTCTATAGTAGTTTTCTCTTACGGAAAACTGAAATAAAGCAAGAATTGGAAATAATGTTGAAAGGAAAATCAGAGAATTATAATTATTAAATGCTCTCCCGTTCTCTGCTTCGTTTCCGAAGCTAAAAAAAAAAAAAACCCTCAATTAATCGGATAAATTTTTCGGCTCTTTTCGACCGCCTTCTGATCCCCAGTAGATCCGGAAGACGGAACGAAATCCGCAATAATCTTTAGCAATTATTTGTCTTCCTTTTCAGAGCGCAGTCGTTTCTGAAGTCAAAATAAAAGCATGAAATGATAATGCAGATTTTTCTGTACTCGTTATCCATCAACAGTCATCAGTCCTGTTTATGTTCGGGATCTGATATACTCTGTCGTGTAGATAGAATGTTTCCTCTTGATACGCCTGTGTAACATTTGTAATTCATTATCTTTTGATAATGATTTATGCGCCTATGTGACGTTTTTGTGCTACATTTGCAAATCATTATCTTTTGATAATGATTTTTACGCCTATGTAATATTTATGTGTTACATTTGCATATCATTATATTTCGATAATGATTTATGCACCTATGTAACATTTATGTTACATTTGGAAATCATTATCTTTTGATAATGATTTATAGGTCTCTGTAACATTTATGTGTTACATTTGTAAGTCATTATCTTTTGATAATGATTTATACGCCTTTGTAACATTTATGTACTACATTTGCAATTCATTATCTTTTGATAATGATTTATACGCATCTGCAATACTTATGTTACATTTGCAAATCATTATCTTTCGATAATGATTTATACGCCTCTGTAACATTTATGTGCCACATTTGCTTATCATCATCTTTTAAGAAATATGATGAACATTAGTATATAAATGATCTTTTTCCCAATCCCATTCTCACTCTTCTTCCGCTCCCATTTCTCGCTTCCATCAACCCTCAAACCCCATCCCAATTCTTCCTTCACCCCCCCTTCCCCCTCCGCCCACCCCACCTTTACCTTGCCTCCATGCAAGCTCAGAAGCACCAAGCTTCTCTCATGCAAATGACGAGGATTTATGCATCCCGGTCCGCAGATGGCTGCCGGGGGTTCCGGCCGTCTATTTCGTATGATAATTGAGACACGCCATAATATTTTTCCATTTTATTTCATTGGCCGGGTCAGTATCTTAATTGGTGGGGCCGGCCATCTACTTCGTA
>JANJGK010000046.1:24082774-24107644 GCA_039081455.1 Macrobrachium rosenbergii
ATATCACTTTTTTTTATATCTTTTTGGGTAAGGTAATGGAAAATAGTTTTCCTCGTGAGTGCTTTCTGTCTCTTATATATATATATATATATATATATATATATATATATATATATATATATATATATATATATATAATCTACTGTCTATCAGGGTTCCCTAGTCTCTCTCTCATTCTTGAGTTCAGCTCGATTAATCTACAGCATTCACTATCTCTCTCTCTCTCTCTCTCTCTCTCTCTCTCTCTCTCTCTCTCTCTCTCTCTCTCTCTCTCTCTCTCCCTGTGTCCTTGAAAGGGGGGAAGTAGCGATGAATCTCTTCAGTAACATTATTGCTCCATTCATGGGCGTCAATATCTCTTCTCCGTGTTCCTGTCGAACTCCTTTTATTCTCTGGTGTCCTTGACAGTCTTTTGTTCAACCGCAGAAGGTAAAGTAATACACGAAATGTCTTCTTCCTTTTAATCAACACATTATCTTCTACGGGAACGGAGAAGGGCAATTTTGTTGGAAGTTACAGGTTGAACTTGGTCCATTAAACACAGGACAGTTTTACTGGATGACAACGATCGTGAGGTTCAGTATATCTGAGTTAGTGTCTCTCTCTCTCTCTCTCTCTCTCTCTCTCTTTTCTCTTTCTCTGTCTGTCTCTGTCTCTCTGTCTCTTTCTCTTTCTCTTTCTCTTTCTCTTTCTCTCTCTCTCTCTCTCTCTCTCTCTCTCTCTCTCTCTCTCTAACCAAGTTCCAGGCCGTAGTTCTCTGATTTTCTTATCTCTCTCTCTCTCTCTCTCTCTCTCTCTCTCTCTCTCTCTCTCTCTCTCTCTCTCTCTCTCTCTCTCTCTCTCTCTCTCTCCAGCCAAGTTCCAAGTCGTAGTTCACTGGTTTTCTCAAGATCTATATTCTCTCTCCATCGAG
Source organism: Macrobrachium rosenbergii (assembly GCA_039081455.1). NCBI lineage: Eukaryota > Metazoa > Arthropoda > Malacostraca > Decapoda > Palaemonidae > Macrobrachium > Macrobrachium rosenbergii. The sequence goes on from JANJGK010000046.1 coordinate 24,083,688, forward strand.
ATAATTGTTCACGGATTTCCCATAGAATTATCGTGAATGGAGACCTAACAATAATGAGCAACCGTTGGGTGATAATTAACACCGAAATCGTAATTCAGTCTTCGTTTCCGCAAGACTGGCGAGGAAAATTGTCTCTTCTTTTAACTGTTTTTTCCCATTTTTCCTTTTTTTTCCCTTTTTTCCCGGTGGCGCCTCAGGGAAAAAAAAAAACAAGTCAGGATGTCGGTCAGGACAGAGGAGGTAAACGCTCAATCATTGGTTCCTCTAATAACGCCTTCCCAATTTATTCCGTATTAGTTTTTTTTTTTTTTTGACCGTATGGTGACACGAGATGCGATATTTGTCGTTAGAGAACGTCAGTGTGTTTTTTTTATTTATCTTTTGGTTAATGTTTAATTGGAAATAAATGGAATTTTTGCAGGCTGATAAACTAATTTTTTTCGTCACAGAGTCCAGGACAGAATTACGTCAATAAGTAAGAGGGAAAATTTATTTGCGGTGGGTGACTGGAATTTATTCCTTTCCTTCTGCACGAATTGTTTTTAGCATATTTTTGTTTGTCTGTACATTAATATAAAAATATATGGGCACACACATATATATATTCACACACACACACTTTGTACTGTACCCTGAAGAAGTGTATATTAAAGAAACGAAAGCCTTATAAATTATGTATATATATATATATGAATGTATATATATATATATATATATATATATATATATATATATATATATATATATATATATATATATATATATATGACCTACAGATACGGACAATGTTTTTAAACAAAGCACCACGGCTCTGACAACATTACCCATGAAACGCAAACATCTGCAAAGGGAACGATTCGAACCAGAAACACTAAATATAGCTAGACGAAGCTTGCAAATCCGAGTTGCAAGATACCCACGGAATCTATCTCGAGAGCCTTGTTAAAGATAGATACCCACGGAGGAGAGACAACAGTGGAATACCCTTTCCCCCCAGGGCCGGGTATCTATAACCGTCCGCTAAAAGCGGGGGAAGATCTCGACCTCGAAGAATGCCCACAGATTTCTGCGACATTCTGCCTTTTCTTTGACCTCACCTGACCTTACCTGAAACCAATGTACAGAAAACCTTTCTTATCTTCTCCAATTTTTGGAACGTCATGAACACCCCACTTTATTATTATTATTATTATTATTATTATTATTATTATTATTATTATTATTATTATTATTATTATTATTATTATTATTATTATTATTATTATTGAGAAGATGAAACCTATTCATATGGAACAAGCCCACCAAAGGGGCCATTGACGTGAAATTCAAACTTCCAAAGAATATTATTATTATTATTATTATTATTATTATTATTATTATTATTATTATTATTATTATTATTATTATTATTATTATTATTATTATTCAGAAGACGATAACCCCTATTCATTTGGAACAAGCCCACCAAAGGGGCCACTGACTTGAAATTCAAGCTTCCAAAGAATATTATTATTATTATTATTATTATTATTATTATTATTATTATTATTATTATTATTATTATTATAAACAGAACGCCAAGAGGAAGTTAAGGGAAATACAGAAAGAAGAGATAATACCACTTATTAAAAAAGAAAAAAAAATAGATTAATAGATTCATAAATAGAAACTTATACCTAATGATTTAAATGACTGTTTAATTTCAGAGCGACAATAACAAGACATGGTTTTATAATATGTTTGTTTCATGATAGATCATAATGTTTAATGTTAATGAAATTTTCGAGTCTTACAATAAAAACGACATTGAAAATTAGGTTCAAGAGATCGGTGCTAATATCTAAAGATGGATGAAATAATAATAATAATAATAATAATAATAATAATAATAATAATAATAATAATAATAATAATAATAATAATAATTCATAAAAATCTCATAATAGCACGAGTCACTAAAATGGCAAAGAAATCCCCAATGGTGCAAGTATATATATATATATATATATATATATATATATATATATATATATATATATATATATATATATATATATATATATATATATATATATATTATATATATATATATATATATAAACGAGAGCTTTCGAGAACCTGGTCTATTCACCTTCCCAATCTCAATAACAGTGACGGTAAAGATGAAATTAACTAAACACCTGGATGCGTCAAAGATGACTGCGGAACTTTCCATACGATGCTTTACTGAGAAAACAGCAAAAAATTAACCCCCAAGTTCCATTTGAAGACCCAGTAGGTCTTATGGGACTGACGTCTGGAATTCCGGTATCTTAAAGACCTCCTTCGTGTTGCCAAGGGCGCTTCACTCCGGTGGAACAAGGCCCTCTACTCTTGGCGTGCGTTGCCTTAGATATACAGTAAACATCCTATCATTCAATTATGTAACCTAGGCAACAGAGAACGATGCACTGGAGACAAAGAGATCGTGCACTGGCTGCCTTACAAGGAGAGTCGATTGTAAATTCATTCAGTACGCGTCCTGGCCAAGACGGAATGAGCTGTTGTCAAGGAATCTAGTCAAGTGTTGTATCTTAATAGAAGAGAATAGACTGTAGTAGAGTTGATGATAAAAATGATGTTATTTATTGAGAGATAATGAGATAGATTTTGTGGTAGTCGTTTCTTTGCCAAGACTGGAGATCCAGTGATTGATTGGGAAGTACCTGCTTTCAAGACACGAGAGAATAAGCTGCCGTAGACTTAGAGATGTTGCTTAGGGCGAGGATTAACTGCTCTGAGCTTTTGGGTTAGTACATTCTCTCTGGGAGGACAAGTGAGAATGAGGCTCTGTAGACCTAGCAACAGTACATTTCTCTACCAAGACAGGGGGAGAATGAATGCCATAATCATTTTTATAGTACATTTCTCTGCCATTCCAAGTGGGAATGAGAGCTTCTGTATAATTAGAGATAATGCATTTCTATACCAGTCTAGCAGAGAATGAACTGGTGTTCGACTCAGTGTTGCCACATGCATAGAGATAGTATATTTTTCTCCAAAGAAGAATCGATTGCTATAAACTTAGAGGTAATACAGTCCTCTAACAAATCAGAAAAAGAATGGGTGGCCAAGAAATTAGAATGAGTATATTCCTCTAAAAAGCCAGGAGAAAATGAACTTAAGTTAAGTATACCTTAGTTTAACCAGACCACTGAGCTGATTAACAGCTCTCCTAGGGCTGGCCTACTGTAGAGACAGTACATTTCTTTCCCAGTTCAGGAGGGCATGAGTTACTGTATTATTAATTATACAGTTTTGTATTTATGTAGAAAGAACTGCTGTAGATTTAGCACATTTCTCTGCTAGTCAAGCAGACATTAAGCTGTTGTATACAAAATGATATTACCCATTTCACTACCTAGGCAGGCAATAGTGAACTGATCTAGAATGAAAGATATTTCATTTCTCTAGCAAATCAGGAGAGAATAAGATATACCATATAATTAGGGGGTATTTTACTTCACTAACAACCGGGAGAGAATGAACTGTCTGTAGGCTTAGAGAATATACAGTTCTCTACTGAGCTAGGAGAGAATGGGTTGCCATAGACTTACAGACTGTATGTTTGTCAACCAAGACCCTGCTGGAATGAACTTAGCCTTGAAGATAGATAGTACATTTCTGTATCAAACAAGGAATGAGTGAGCTACCATAGACGTACATTCCTATACCAAGCAAGGAATGAATGAGATACCATAGACGTACATTCCTATACCAAGCAAGGAATGAATGAACTACCATAGACATACATTCATATACCAAGCAAGGAATGAATGAGATACCATAGACATGCATTCCTATACCAAGCAAGGAGAGAATGATACACCATACACATACATTCCTATACCAAGCAAGGAGAGAATAAGCTGCCACAGCCTTAAATCAAGATAGCTTGTGTCTCTCCCAAGCAAGGAGAAAGGAATTGCCCCAGCATTGAAGACAGTCCATTTCAATTCGATAGACATGTGGGGTTTCATTACTCGAGACTCTTAGAGCACAGTCCTAGAGACGCAGTCTTTTAAGTGGAGGGATTGCTCTTCTGGTTGTCGTGACCCCAGGTCATTAACAGCAGGGGTGAGAAGGGTAGTGAGAATGACAGTAGGAAGATTGTGGGTAGGGGGTGGCGTGGGGGGGGTGGGTGCAACGGCGCTAAGCTTTGCGCCCCCCCCCCCCCTAATCTCCAGGTACCTCATTCTCATTGCAGGTAGATGGTTCCTTCCCTCTTGTGAATTACCTGTTTTAAAGACCCAGAGAAGGGGGAGAACATTGATGGTCGTGCTTTTTGGGGGATTTATTATTTACAAAAGGAAAATAATAAAGAGGGAGAGGTTGGATAGAGGAAGAGTATATATATATATATATATATATATATATATATATATATATATATATATATATATATATATATATATATATATATTACTTATATATTTGATCCACTGAGCCACCCAGTAAGATTTTAATAGCAAGCGTGGAGCTTCAGGCTTTAAACAGAGTTTCCAGGCGCTGCCTGACCCCTCGGAAAGCAGCACAGAACATTCAAAGCAGAACCGTGGTTTCCAGTAATAGCCGTCTACACCTCCTGGAATCTATTATCCTCGTGTTCCAGAATCGGCCATTGCTCAGTTCCAGGAACTTTTGTGGCTTAGCAATGCCTCTTCGACCTTGAGCTCGGGATAGTGGAGCGGCGGATTTGAAACTTGAGTGCAAGCTGTTTGATATTTAATAGTCGGTTCATGCCTGTCTTCCCACGTAATCTCTGCGCCCTGTTGTTGCTAGATACCCTAGTGTTAGGCAAGGGGATTTTTCTTTTATATCATGCTTCTCTTTTACTGTATGTGTATGTGTGTATGTATGTATATATGTATGTGTGTGCATGTGTCGTCTTGCATTTTTTAATGTGTGTATGTGGATATGTATGTTTGTGTTTGTGTATGTATATATGTGTGTGTGTGTCGTTTTGCATTCTTTTTAATGTATGTATGTATGTATGTATGTATGTATGTATGTATGTATGTATGTATGTATGTATGTATGTGTGTCGTCTTGCATTTTTTAATGTGTGTATGTAGATATGTATGTATGTATGTATGTATGTATGTATGTATGTATGTATGTATGTATGTGTGTCGTTTTTCATTCTTTTCAATGTATGTATGTATGTATGTATGTATGTATGTATGTATGTATGTATGTATGTATGTATGTATGTATGTGTCGTCTTGCTTTCTTTTTAATGTATGTATGTGTGTATGTATGTATGTTGCTTTCTTTTTAATGTATGTATGTATGCATATAGTTTATGGTGGTTTATCTTTATTGATCAATTTTCTTCTCTGTGTCACTATATCTTTTTTTTTTTTGAAATATGGATAGTCTGTCCAGTCGAAACAAAAATTAGAAGACCGTGGTATTTTATGTTTGTTTAGATGAATAATAATAATAATAATAATGATAATAATAATAATAATAATAATAATAATAATAATAATAATAATAAAATACAAAATCCACATTTATGTAAAGTAATGTATTTACAAATGATAAAATAAATTCCAGGAGCTTTCGAGAGCCTGCTCAGCTCCCTTCTTCAGCTAGAAATGACAGTCTTGGTTATGAGGATTTAAAAACAAACTTTAAAAGCAAGGGTAAACAAGAAGCATTCTTTACAAAAAATGATGATCATTAGGTAATTCCCTCGTTCTCGATCTCCAAACAAGCCAACCGTCGCGATCTCCTCAGGTGACTGCCTCCACGGTTGTTTACAGCCTCCTCTCTTCTCAAACCAGCATAGGCGCCTGCACCGGAGTCAGCTGTTTGCAACTCCGTTACCTGGGCGGGAGAGGCAGAGGTAGCGGCAGTATCAGGGGTGACTTGTGGTATACAAGGATTTCTATAATTAAAATTTTTGATATAAGTAGAACAAATAAGTCTGTTGATAAAGCTATCTTCTGTTGTAAACGACTTATTACCTTCCATCGAGTTCCCCATGTTGATGACGGCCCCCTCGACTAATCTTCTCTCATTGACATTATGGTTCTTGTAAAGCAATTTAGACCCTTCCCAGTTGATTCTGTGGTCGCATTCCCAGCTATGTCTGACTAGCACGTTATTGTTGGACATTGATTGATATGCCCTTTGATGTTCATTAATGCGAATTTGCATACTCCTACCAGATTCCCCGTAATAATTAAGATTACAACCCCCGCAAGGTATTTCATACACCCCTACGTCTATCTTCATTTCTTCTTCAGTTTTGTTCCGAACCAGTCTTTTCCTAATTGTGTTCTCGTATTTGAATACTAAGTTTACATTGTCGTCAGAATATTTACTAATGAGTGTTTGTGTGCTCAAGAAATTAGGGTGGAAAGGCAATGAAAGGAATTGCATCTTTTTCATCTCTTTACGTGGACGTGGATTGTATATTTGCTTTTTAGCCCTACAAAACGCTTTTTCAATGAAATGTGCTGGGTAGCATAGTTTCGTAAATGTCTGTCTTATATGTTCCAGTTCAGTATCTAAAAGGTGGGGGTCACAAAGTCTGTATGCTCTAATTACAAAATTCATGATAATATTACTTTTTACTTGTTGGCTGTGAAAGGAATAAAAATGTATGTAATTCTCTGAATTAGTCGGCTTTCTAAAGACAGTAAAATTAAACCTTTTTGTCCAAGGATCATGCAACACTAAAACATCAAGAAACGCTATCTGATGGTCAATTTCCTGTTCTACTGTGAACTGTATTGAAGGAACAATGCTATTGACATAGTTAAAAAACTCGTTAAACTGTTCTTCAGTGCCTCGAAATATTATGAAAATATCGTCTACATACCTAAACCATAGCACAGGTTTTACATTCGGGGGACAGTTATCTAATATCTCAGTTTCAATAAATTCCATGCACAGATTTGCTAATATCGGTGACAAAGGCGAACCCATTGCTACTCCAAACTTCTGTTTATATCCTTCCCCATTAAATGAAAAAAGGCCTAGTTGTTAGCAGTTTTACTAATGATAAAATAGAAATTTTACCTTCCAGACATAGGAAAGCACTTGATAGTTTAGCGAAAAACAAAAATATTAGAGTGATGAAAGCAGACAAGGGCGGATCTGTAGTGGTTATGGACGTAACAGATTATAATTTAAAGGTTTATAGATTACTTGGAGATGTGAACACATACACTAAATTACCAAAGTTGCCGTCTGTCACTGCCGTTCAGATAGAATTTAATAGACAGGTTAGAAAAATAGCAAGTACTCTAAATAATAAAGAAGAAAGAAGTTTGATTTTGAGTAAAATTTCTAGTAAAATGCCATCCCTTCCGTATTTCTATGGTATTCCAAAGGCTCATAAAGAAGGTTGTCCACTCCGTCCAATAATCTCAACTTGCAACTCGCCACAATCCGTACTAGCTGAATGGCTGGCTAGCCAACTCAGCCCATACTTAGGAGTTTTCTCAAATGCACACCTGTTACATTCACTAGACTTTAAAGATAGGTTAAAAAAGATTGGTAGTGTTGAAGGAAAGATGATGAGCTTAGACGTAACCGCCTTATTTACAAATGTTCCGTTAGAATTTGTATTGTCCAAATTGAAAGAAAAGCACAATCAGGGAATTTTGGTGTTACCAATAGAAATAGATAGTTTTTTAGAACTAATTAGACTTTGTGTGACTACGACAGTTTTTTCATTTAATGGGGAAGGATATAAACAGAAGTTTGGAGTAGCAATGGGTTCGCCTTTGTCACCGATATTAGCAAATCTGTGCATGGAATTTATTGAAACTGAGATATTAGATAACTGTCCCCCGAATGTAAAACCTGTGCTATGGTTTAGGTATGTAGACGATATTTTCATAATATTTCGAGGCACTGAAGAACAGTTTAACGAGTTTTTTAACTATGTCAATAGCATTGTTCCTTCAATACAGTTCACAGTAGAACAGGAAATTGACCATCAGATAGCGTTTCTTGATGTTTTAGTGTTGCATGATCCTTGGACAAAAAGGTTTAATTTTACTGTCTTTAGAAAGCCGACTAATTCAGAGAATTACATACATTTTTATTCCTTTCACAGCCAACAAGTAAAAAGTAATATTATCATGAATTTTGTAATTAGAGCATACAGACTTTGTGACCCCCACCTTTTAGATACTGAACTGGAACATATAAGACAGACATTTACGAAACTATGCTACCCAGCACATTTCATTGAAAAAGCGTTTTGTAGGGCTAAAAAGCAAATATACAATCCACGTCCACGTAAAGAGATGAAAAAGATGCAATTCCTTTCATTGCCTTTCCACCCTAATTTCTTGAGCACACAAACACTCATTAGTAAATATTCTGACGACAATGTAAACTTAGTATTCAAATACGAGAACACAATTAGGAAAAGACTGGTTCGGAACAAAACTGAAGAAGAAATGAAGATAGACGTAGGGGTGTATGAAATACCTTGCGGGGGTTGTAATCTTAATTATTACGGGGAATCTGGTAGGAGTATGCAAATTCGCATTAATGAACATCAAAGGGCATATCAATCAATGTCCAACAATAACGTGCTAGTCAGACATAGCTGGGAATGCGACCACAGAATCAACTGGGAAGGGTCTAAATTGCTTTACAAGAACCATAATGTCAATGAGAGAAGATTAGTCGAGGGGGCCGTCATCAACATGGGGAACTCGATGGAAGGTAATAAGTCGTTTACAACAGAAGATAGCTTTATCAACAGACTTATTTGTTCTACTTATATCAAAAATTTTAATTATAGAAATCCTTGTATACCACAAGTCACCCCTGATACTGCCGCTACCTCTGCCTCTCCCGCCCAGGTAACGGAGTTGCAAACAGCTGACTCCGGTGCAGGCGCCTATGCTGGTTTGAGAAGAGAGGAGGCTGTAAACAACCGTGGAGGCAGTCACCTGAGGAGATCGCGACGGTTGGCTTGTTTGGAGATCGAGAACGAGGGAATTACCTAATGATCATCATTTTTTGTAAAGAATGCGTCTTGTTTACCCTTGCTTTTAAAGTTTGTTTTTAAATCCTCATAACCAAGACTGTCATTTCTAGCTGAAGAAGGGAGCTGAGCAGGCTCTCGAAAGCTCCTGGAATTTATTTTATCATTTGTAAATACATTACTTTACATAAATGTGGATTTTGTATTTTATAAACATATTCACGGGATTGTGAAGAAGATTTGCAATAATAATAATAATAATAATAATAATAATAATAATAACAGATATCAGTTTTTGGTATTACCTTTCGACATTCATTAAACAATTTCCCTTCACACGTTAATCAAGTAAAATAGAGAAAGATAATAATAATAATAATAATAATAATAATAATAATAATAATAATAATAATAATAATAATAATAATAATAATAATAATAATAATAATAATAAAAGATATCTATTTCTGGTATAACGAGGCTGAACGAAACCAACCAACATTCTTAAATGCCACAACCATGACAGAAGGCTTAATAATAAGCAGTTTCAATCCAGAGTTCTTGAGGACATTCAGACTTTTGGCTTTCAAGAGAATTTTTTCTGCGTTCACGTTTTGCACATTAGCTTCTTAGTAGGTCTGAAGACCTGCAAAGTCAGACCGGTGTTTAATTCAGGGACGGTCCTCTCTCTCTCTCTCTCTCTCTCTCTCTCTCTCTCTCTCTCTCTCTCTCTCTCTCTCTCTCTCTATATATATATATATATATATATATATATATATATATATATATATATAATATATATATATATATATATGCCATAACTCTATATCTAGAGTCTATTTCTAGACGTCAGATCTTTACTGGTCAATTTCTTAATAGGTCTGAACACCTGCAAAGCTAAACCGGTGTTTAATTCAGGAACGGTGCTCTCTCTCTCTCTCTCTCTCTCTCTCTCTCTCTCTCTCTCTCTCTCTCTCTCTATATATCTATATATATATATAATATATATATATATATATATATATATATATATATATATATATATATTATATATATACATATACATACATTCCATAAATCTATATCTACACTCTAACTCTCGTCTTAGACGTCCAGAATTCCTAGAGCCGCCGAGGCTCTAAATCTAGATTTCTAGCTTTGCTCTACGCAGGTGGCGGCATTGCACGTGTCAGCCTATTTATGAAAAGATAATCCTTGCGACACACGGCACCCTTTGAGATTCCGAAGTTCAGAATTGATGCGGCTGAGACAACTTTAGCGCTGCCTACCTAAGCCAAACTCTGGCAAACCTTGAGATGTTGATTTTATTTTTTTCTGAGGCGAGGGTTGCGTCATAAGGAATACAAGGAATAAATGTATATGTATATGTGTATGTATATGTATACACATAAATATATACACATACGCATCTATACGAATATTTTTGTCACCCACACCGCAACATTTTTTCCCTTCACAAATATAAAGCCACAAATATCGTTTGGAATCTAATCCGCTATACCTCGGGAATAGCTTACACCCAAAGGGAATTATAATTGATGAGTGCTTCGTCACCAGTGGGATTCGAATCCCTGTCTGGTCTAGAAACAACGATGTACACTGACTTTTGACCAATGAACTCTTGGGTAACATTTTTCCCCGTGGTATAGAGAACTGGATATTGTACGATACTTGTGGCTTGATATTTTTGAATATGTATGGATAAATATTTATATATATGTATATATACATGTGTATATATGTAAATATATTTTATGTATGTATACATATATATACGTACTGTATATTATACATACATATATATATATATATATATATATATATATATATATATATATATATATATATATATATATATATATACGTACATATATTATCTGCATGCATACAAGCATTCCACACGTATCAGACCAATTAACAAACGGCTAACCATGAAACTGCTTCACCGAGGCAGAGTTGCTCAGGACAGATTGAAAACGAGATTTGGGAAATCGGACGCGAATTTGTAGCCACAAAATCCCCTCTTTTCCTTTATTCCGTCCGAGAATAAACTCAAACTTTTCCAATTATCTCACCTCTTTCGACTCGAGGAAGAAGAAGAAGAACCTTACATAAAACAAAAGGGTAGCAAGAACAGGTATTTCCGTGCCGGTATATTTTCCAGAGAGAGAGAGAGAGAGAGAGAGAGAGAGAGAGGGAGAGAAAGTAAAGGGTTTTCAAGGAATGTTAAAACAATGGAAATCAGCTACTTGTGTTCTAGAGAACCACAAACATTTTTGAGAGAGAGAGAGAGAGAGAGAGAGAGAGAGAGAGAGAGAGAGAGAGAGAGAGAGAGAGAGAGAGAGAGAGGAATATTTCAGTCACAATTCATTGGTATAAATGCTATCTACTGCTAATCTTACAAGAGCAGTCCATTTATGATATAAAAAAATAATCATGATTTTTTATGCCAATATGCTGGTTTTCTGTAGAGCGCGTATAGACGCTGAAAATATTAATTTAAATGTAACATTTTCATATATATGAACATTGACAAACATGCTTATATGTTATTGTCTACCTGGAAGTACCAACAATGTTTTTAAAATCCGATGCATAGATTTTTACTGATTTGATTTGAACCAGAAAAATAGAGAATTTTAAGTCAGAATAAATAAGCATAGATATTCACTTAGAACTGGCTAAATGAAGAATGCTAATTTTGTTTACCTGACTGAAAAATCTTACATAGGATTTACTGGTACCATAATGGAATGATGAAAAGGTGTAATATTTTGTTTCATTGTGGGTAGGGTGCTTGGAAAAAGACTTAGAGAGAATGCGTAAGATTTTGCACTCAGTTATTTCAATTTCCTCTGCCCATGTATATGCGTATATATATATATATATATGTGTGTGCGTGTGTGTGTGTATGTATGTATATATATATGTGTGTGTGTATAATTATATAAATATACACGCAGATATATCTGAATTACAATTGTAAATAAAAATATAGAAACATAAGCTTCATATATGTTAATGAAATGCAGAGCTGGATAATGTGAATTTATTGCAGAATCTCTCTCTCTCTCTCTCTCTCTCCTCTCTCTCTCTCTCTCTCTCTCTCTCTCTCTCTCTCTCTCTCTCTCTCTCTCATGCATAAATGACTTACAGAGAAAGAGGCAAAGGTCATAATGACAAATCCAGACTTATTGCGCTTATGAAGATTGACGATGAATAGAGTAGGTTAAGCTGATGAATTCATGAGGGACAATAAAAAAAAATAAATAAATAAATAAGCGTCAGGAGAGTAATGATGAAGAGTCAAGCGGGAATATGAGATAGGTATAATGTATGCTTCTATCAGATTTGCCTAGCGTATTCTGCTTTATGAAGTTTATTGTCTGTGTAATATATATATATATATATATATATATATATATATGTACATATATATATATATATATATATATATATATATATATATATATATATATATATATATATATATATATATATATATATATATATTTATGATTAAAATAATTAACAAGCTTGCATATGGACAGATGGTAATTAAGCAGAATTGTTTGTTGTTATGAATTAGTTTAATGATTAGTTTAATGATGCTCTTGATTCAAATTATGAATAAAATTATAATTTAGATAAAATAGTCAAGTTAAAAAGGTCAAAATTACAGTTTAAAGACCAGGAAGCGAAATATAAAAGGCAGGAAATATCACATCTGTTAAAAAAAACATTTAGCAGCATCGATTACAGTACGCCGCACAAAGGTGCACTTCGGGCGGTCGTTCCCACCCCCCCCCCTCCCCAGTGACCCCCCAGCCTATTGCCTAAGGGCATAAACACGCCGGGCGCATTTATTTTCGAAAGGAGGTCAAGCCAGTATAATTGTCTCAGTGCAAAATTATTCATATTGTTTCAGCGAGAGAGTGAGAAAGATTTACGTTCGTTTTCCAGTCGCGCTCTCCGGGTTTATCTCGGAGGATTTACGGCCGTAGTTAATGATGTGAGGGAATTTAATAAAATATGAAGCAGTTGGTAAAAAGAGTGCGTCGGAATTAATGTGTATATATGTGTATATGTATATATCAAATGTAAGGGAGCCCATAGGAACGCCAAAATGTGGGAAAGTGAAGGGCTATATTTCAGAGACCAAACTGTCTCTCTCCTCAGACAAAAAAAAAAAAAAAATACACACACACACACACACATATATATATATATATATATATATATATATATATATATATATATATATATATATATATATATATATACAGAGAGAGAGAGAGAGAGAGAGAGAGAGAGAGAGAGAGAGAGAGAGAGAGAGAGAGAGAGAGAGAAAAGTGAGGCAGGATTAATCTCTTCTGATGTCATCCAAGCCAACACCCCCCCCCCCTTACTTCCTCACTCCTCCTTCTCCACTCCTGCTGCCTCCCGATTCCCGAATTCCCCCCCCCCCCAGTTCTTTTTAGGAATGTGCGATTCATCATGATGAGATCCATCTTGATTTTCCAGTCCTCCAGACGCTCAGACGTTTCCAGGCGTCGCTCATTCTTCTTCCTTCAGCCAATGAAACTCTCGTTTGTTTCCAGGAGTCATCGCCGTCCTGGAAGTTTCTCTCCTCGCCCTCCTCGCATTTGTCTTCCTTGTCCTCGGCGCCGGAGGAGCCTTCGTTCGCCTGTCGTGAGGCCTTTGGAAGAGGGTCGTTGGGTGTGTCCCGAGGGCTCGGAAGGGGGTCGGTGGTTTGTCCCGAGACCTCGGGAGGGTTGCTGGTCTGTTCCGAGACATCGAAGGGGTCTTTCGTCTGCCCGAGGCCTCGAAGGGTAGTTAGTCTGCCCCGAGACCTCGGAAGGGTTGTTAGACTGTCCCAAGACCTCGGAAGGGCCGTTCGGCTGTCCCGAGACCTGGGGGCGGAAGGGGGCTGGCGGAGAGACTGTCCCCAGACCTGGGGCGGGGCTGTCCCTAGACCTCGGGAGGGTCGTTGGGGCCTTCCCGAAACCTCGGGAGGGTCGCTGGGGCTGTCCCGAGACCTCGGAAGAGTTGGGTACCTGTTGTTCACGATCTTTTCTTTCAAATCTCGTTTTCTTTAACCTCTCAGTCCGTTTTCTTTATAGGGTATGATATTAAATACTCGTCAAGGGCTAAGGGATATTTTGGCATTAATCCAAAAGCATATTTTCGGCATACTTAGTATTAAATTTATATTTTGATCCATGTAGTTTATTTTTAGGGTATTTTTTCCCCTCAAATTCTGGGTCGTGGATGATATTTTTATAGTTCCCATCATGCAACAGCGTCGTATCTTGGTTATTATGCTATGTCTTCTCATACATTACGAAAGATTTCTTTTTACTAATTTAATAGGTTAATCAAGCTTGCATATGAAAATGCTAACAATTTATCGTCATTAATGACAGTAATTATAACAATATAATAATTTTCACCATTATAATCACGATTCGGGCACAAGAGCGATCAGAATAGAATGTATGAGCTCTTGTGTATATTGTCAAAGCGTAAGCATTCCTGCTTTTAGATGCAGGTTTGCATAAACAACAACAATAACAACAACAACTTTCATAAAATATGCCATGAACGCCCAAAACAACAACAGCAAAACAGCCGAACAAAATGCCTTTCATGTGTGGATCTCGTAATGAATCGAAGCACTTCATTAGCTTTGAGTTCGTGTTGACGTCGACAACGCAACAGGAAATCAAACGGAGCCTTGACAGGAAAGATCGGGAAAAATGAACATCGATCGTCGGTGATATTATGAACGGCGCGTCAAACGGGGATTGTCACTGGCGACGGCATTAGAACGAGAACAAAAACCGCAAATCAGATTCAGCATTTTTTTTTTTTTTTTTTGGAAATTGGTGTTTTTTTTTGTTAGGGTGGCACTCTTTCGAATGCGTCGCTTTTTTTTTTTTGGAAATTGGTGTGTTTTTGGTTAGGGTGTCACTCTTTCGAATACGTCGCTTTTTTTGGAAATTGGTGTTTTTTGTAAGGTTGGAACTCTTTTGAATGCGTCGCCTTTTTTTGGAAATTGGTGTTTTTGTTAGGGTAGAACTCTTTCGAATACGTCGCTTTTTTTGCGAATTGGCGTTTTCTAGGGTGGCACTCTTTCGAATATGTCGCTTTTTTGCGAATTGGTGTTTTTTGTTAGGATGGCACTCTTTCGAATATGTCGCTTTTTTGCAAATTGGTGTTTTCGTTACGGTGGCACTCTTCCAAATACTTCCCTTTTAGGTGATTTGGCTTGTCTCAAAATTTCCCCTTCCTTTCCCGTCTCATGCCTTTTATTCCCATTAAATTATCATACCTGCATTAATATTATAATAATTGTCATAATTATTCAGAAACTGAACCCTATTCATATGAAACCCGCCCACCAAGGGGGCAGTGACTTAAAATTCAAGCTTCCAAAAACCATTAACGGTGTTCTTGGAAAGAGGTAACAGAAGGGAATGCGAAATAAGGAAAGAAAAGATTTAACTTATTAAAAACAAAAAAATTAATGGACAAATTAATAAATAAATATATAGAATTTTAAGTAACTGATTAAAATACGAGGAGAGTTGTATATCCAGGTGTGTGTGACAAGCTTACTTACCTCAGGAATTAAGATACACAAACTGCCATTTTAGAATATTTTATTAAAACCCACTGATATGTCAGTGAGTTTTTGTTACGTATAGATTATACAGATCAGGAAATCATGAATACATAATATTCAATTAAAACTGTTTGTATAGTAGCCATGACACGTTCTAGATTGATTGACCGTTTTATTGCTACTAAAACTGGCGTTGCAACATACGTTTTAGATACTGAAACAGTCATCCCGTTACCTGAGATTATAGTCGTTGGTATACACTGAATTATATTTTAAAACAAAGATGTTTTCCGTCGTTTGAAAATATAAACAAGTAAAAAATGCGCCGAAGTTTCTTCGGCGCAATCGAGTTTTCTGTACAGCGTATAATCAAGGCCAACGAAAACAGATCTATCTTTCGGTGGTCTCGGTATAATGCTGTATGAGCCGTGGGCCATGAAACTTTCAGTCATGTTCGTTGGTGGCCTGTCCTATAACGTTAGCAGACGCACGATCATGGCTAAATTTAACCTTAAATAAAAATAAAAACTGCTCAGGATAGAGGGCTGAAATTTGGTATGTTTGATGATTGGAGGGTGGATGATTAGCATACCAAGTTGCAGCCCTCTAGCCTCAGTAGTTTTTAAGATCTAGGGGCGGACAGAAAAAGTGCGGACAGAAAATTGCGGACGGACAGACAAAGCCATCTCATTAGTTTAATTTCACAGAAAACTGAAAATGGCTAATTCCTACATTAGAGTAACTGCCATATTTTTTCATTAACTTTTGTTAAATAGAACTCAAGGAATTTTTTATTAATTTATAGGCAATCGAGAAATTTTATCAATTCGTTATTAAAACTCTCTTTGCACGGATTATGATATTGGGGAATTAAATGAATTAAATGAATAATTAAAATTCACTTATGGCTGACGTAGTACTTGTTCATAAATTTATTTACACTTTTGTAATCAACAATTTTTTATTGATAAAGTAATGCTACTCACTTAGTAATTTATATCTCAATCAGGACTCGATTCCATAAGTAATGACTCACTCTGTAATAATAACAGCTGGTGGCATGGACGCGATATGAGGCTTGTGTGAAAACCATTAATGATTTTTTTTTTTATTTCTCTTTATTGGAGAATTATCTTCTCATATTAAGGGTCCTTGCAGCGTGCCTTCGGCCCCTAGCTGCAACCCCTTTCGTTCCTTTTACTGTACCTCCTTTCATAGTCTCTTGCTTTCTTCTTACTTTCCTCAACCCTATTCTAACAATTGATTCATAGTGCAACTGCTTTGAGGTTTTCCTCCTGTTACACCTTTCAAACCTTCTCCTGTCAATTTCCGTTTCAGCGCTGAATGACCTCATATGTCCCAGTGCTTGGCCTTTGGCCTAAATTCTATATTCAGTTCAGTTCAGTTCTCATATTATCATACGCACACAAAAAAAGCTCTGTTGGTCATTAGCTCAGTTTTTCAAAAGTAAAAAAAAAAAATAATTCGGTTTTTTATCACAAAATCGTAAAATGAAAAATAAAATGGTTTTGGGAACCACTTCTTTCTTACAAACGCCAATCTATTTTCTTTCATTTTGCCTTTCAGGAAATAATAATAATAATAATAATAATAATAATAATAATAATAATAATAATAATAATAATAATAATAATAATAATAATTAGGGGACCTTCGGGAACTGATATCTAATTATTATGTTTGGCCAAACAGCTCTCTTGATTGGCTCTCTCTCTCTCTCTCTCTCTCTCTCTCTCTCTCTCTCTCTCATCCGGTAATGTAAGAAAAAAAAAATGGAAGTACCAATTACGAATTCATTCTTCTCAAACGCACCTTGATGATCCCTGGACTTTATGAAGAATAAATTGAAGTTTAATGAGGAATCTTTTCAATGTGGGTGAAACATGAAGGAGAAGGAAAAAGGAAAAATAAATAAGGTAAATAAGCAACGCAATCACACGCACACACACACACACACACACACACACACACACACACGAACACACAACACTCAAGAGGTGAAAGAACTGCAGAGAATGCTTGATGAGATTCGCGCAACTGTTTCCTGGAAAGAAGAAGAGAAACTGTTTTAATCATCGTGTTTGATTGCCCCGAGGGACGACGAACCTCGTTCGCGTTTTTTTAAATATTCGCGGAATATCAAAAAGGCGAAATTCGCTTAGGAATAACTAATATGAGAGGAATTTCGTTCGTTTTGTTTCGCTCCCTCGTCGTCGCCTTTCCGGGGTTTTCATTGTAGGAGTGTAACTTTTTTTTTTTTATATATTCGTACATGTATCAATACATGCATACGTATACACTCACACAAATATATATATATATATATATATATATATATATATATATATATATATATATATATATATGAAATTTTTATCACACCGTGATTTATACGAGTATACAATCATGAAACTACAAGTGTTTAATTTCCAATACACGCTACTTCGGGAATATCCCCCATGGGGAATTATCACCGAAGGGGAATTTTTTAAGTGATGAATTGCGTATATTCTATTCCATGAAACCGAACGGAATCATAATGGAACATTAATTTATTTCTTCGTAAAACCCGGTTCATCACTTTTCGTTTGAGGTGAATGAATCCAGAACTAGTATTTGGTCTTTTTCGTTTCCTGTAGAAGAAAACTATTGCGCAGGCTTTGTCTGTCCGTCCGCACTTTTTTTCTGTCCGCCCTCAGATCTTAAAAATTACTGAGGCCAGAGGGCTGCAAATTGGTATGTTGATCATCCACCCTCCAATCATCAAACATACCAAATTGCAGCCCTCTAGCCTCAGTAGTTTTTATTTCATTTAAGGTTAAAGTTAGCCATGATCGTGCGTCTGGCAACGCAACAGCAAAAGCCACCACGACCGGCTGAGAGTTTCATGAGCCGCGACTCATACAGCATTATACCGAGACCACCGAAAGTTAGATCTGTTTTCGGTGGCCTTGATTATACGCCGTACAGAAAACTATTTCTTCGGCGCATCAGAACGAGAACACATGGCAATCATAACTCTTATTAGTATAACGAACCAAATATTTAAGCCAAACTCAGTCATCAAACGTATCAAATTGCAGCCATCTAGCCTCAGTAGTTTTTAAATGAAATGCAATTTCAAATATGCAAACTTACGAAACGAAATATCCCAATTATCTTTCGTAACAAGTTCCTACTTTCAAAATTTTACTTTACCTTTTTTAATTAAAAACATATTTGCATATTTATTTTTCTTCATTGTACAGTTTATATGTCTCGAAGCATAACATACCACTAGTATGTCTCTTCACTGCCAATTCAAAAGGTTTTTGCATCTGCGCAGGCGCTGAAGCGAAATATCTGACAGATTGATTGATTGCAGTTTTTATTGTGGCATTGCAGAGTTAGCTATTTTCGCATCATACACTGCCAACGGATTTTTTTAGGAGGGAATGAAATTATAAGGGAAAAATATATCACGTTACACAAGCGCCGTAAAATTGTTGAAAACTATTTTGATGTCAAAATGAAAATTTATAAAAGACTGATACCATTTTATATTTTTTACTATATTATGAGTTTCTGATATACCTCGTCAGAAACCAGTACCTCTTCTGATAGAAAAATTCATTTGCATAAAAAGAATCACATCATTAAAATACCACCAAGATCTCGTTAGAGATAATTTCTTTGTGAAGTAGTGTTTTTTTTTTTTTGTATATACGAAACGAATACATTACAGAAATGTCAGGAAAACCTTGTAAGACATATTCTGACTTTATGATAGAATAAGTGCACTTGAAGAGATAAAGTATTGTACACGTTTAATAGATTTTTCGTAAGAGATACTTTTAGTTTTCTGAAAAGAAAACTATTGTGCCGGCTTTGTCTGTCCGTCCGCACTTTTTCTGTCGCCACTTTTTTCTGTCCGCACTTTTCTGTCCGCCCTCAGATCTTAAAAACTACTAAGGCTAGAGGGCTGCAAATTGGTATGTTGATCATCCACCCTCCAATCATCAAACATACCAAATTGCAGCCCTCTAGCCTCAGTAGTCTTTGTTTTATTTTAGGTTAAAGTTACCAATAATCGTGCGACTGGCAACTATGTGGGCCAGGCCACCACCGGCCCGTGATTAAAGTTTCATGGGCCGCGTCTCATACAGCATCATACCGAGACCACCGAAAGATAGATCTATTTTCGGTGGCCTTGATTATACGCTGTACAGAAAACTCGATTGCGCCGAAGAAACTTCGGCGCATTTTTTACTTGTTTTCTTCTGGGTAATGTTAGGGGACTTTCTTCAAGCATTTTAAGACAGTATCTTTGTTATCAAACGGAAGTTGCTCGTCATTATCTATACATTTTCCTCAACGTTTGTATATGGAAAACGATGTGAATTGGGAATCGTATCTGTATTTGAACTGGAATGGACGCTTCTTTTAGGGAAATGTTCGCATTTATCTATTTCTTTGGAAGCTTGAATTTCAAGTCAGTGGCCCTTGTGGGATTGTTCCATATGAATAGGGTTCATCTTATGAATAATAATAATAATAATAATAATAATAATAATAATAATAATAATAATAATAATAATTATTATTATTATTATTATTATTATTATTATTATTATTATTATTATTATTATTATTATTCTTTGGAAGCTTGAATTTCAAGTCAATGGCCCTTGTGGGAATGTTCCATATGAATAGGGTTCATCTTATGAATAATAATAATAATAATAATAATAATAATAATAATAATAATAATAATAATAATAATAATAATAATAATAATAATCCTTGGAAGCTTGAATTTCAAGGCAATGGCCCTTGTGGGATTGTTCCATATGAATAGGGTTCATCTTATGAATAATAATAATAATGATAATAATAATAATAATAATAATAATAATAATAATATTCTTTGGACGCTTGAATTTCAAGTCAATGGCCCTTGTGGGTTTGTCCCAAATGATTAGGGTTCATCTTATGAATAATAATAATAATAATAATAATAATAATAATAATAATAATAATAATAATAATAATAATAATAATAATAATAATAATCCTTGGAAGCTTGAATTTCAAGGCAATGGCCCTTGTTGGATTGTTCCATATGAATAGGGTTCATCTTATGAATAATAATAATAATAATAATAATAATAATAATAATAATAATAATAATAATAATAATAATAATAATAATAATAATAATAATAATAATATTCTTTGGACGCTTGAATTTCAAGTCAGTGGCCCTTGTGGGCTTGTCCCAAATGATTAGGGTTCATCTTATGAATAATAATAATAATAATAATAATAATAATAATAATAATAATAATAATAATAATAATAATAATAATAATTCGCTTACGGACGAACGTGCAAAATGCAAGCAATATCTTCAGGCATACGAGGGGAAAACTACCAGTGGAAAATGCTTGCAAGTATTTCAGATCACGAAAACAAAGCACCCAAATGACATTTGCTCTATTCCACCGGTAATAAGAGCATTTGGGTGCAATTTCTTGCCAGTCGTTTGCTTTCCAAGCTGATCACAAGAATGACTGCGCGGTGAACTCGCGTAAAAATAAACAAGCTTATTGAATATGCACAGACTTCGTCCGTTTTCTGTTTGTAGACGGATCGTACCACGAAAATCAGCACGTCCTTGTTTTGCGAGGGAGCTTATTGAAATGATGGTCTTGTCGAGTTACCCCAAGAGTGAAGTGACTTGCGAGGACCCGGATGCGCGGATCAGGGCAGCCGAAAATAGATCTGTCTTTCGGTGGTCTCGGTATAATGCTGTATGAGCCGCGGCCCATGAAACTTTAACCGCGGGCAGGTGGTGGCCTGTCCTGTTTGCCAGAAGCACGATCATGGCTAACTTTAACCTTAAATAAACTAAAAACTAATGAGGCTAGATGGCTGCAATTTGGTATGTTTGATGATTGGATGGTGGATGATCAACACGCCAATTTACAGCCCTCTAGCCTCAGTAGTTTTTAAGATCTGAGGGCGGACAGGAAAAAAGTGCGGACGGACAGACAAAGCCGGCACAATAGTTTTCTTTTACAGAAAACTAAAAAGGGGAGTGAGACGACAAATATACATTAGTTTCAAAATCTCGTTTCATCATTACGCAGATAACATTATGACTTCTTATGCCTAAGCGTCTTTCGGTGGACAAATGACGTACTTTTTATGTGAAAACCGGTTTCTGTGCCAGGTATTAAAATCAACTTCCTATTTCAAGTTTGTTGTAAACACAGAGGATCGTTATTATTTGCAGAGTGATTACCAAATGATGATTTTGAAAATTCCTCAGCATATGAGGATGCCATGACTACTGCTTGCTCAGTCACTGGAATTCATTGTTGCTGCTTCACAGAAATAGTATTTGTGCAGAATCAGATGCAAGCTAATGATGTCGGGAAAATTTTCTGTCAAGTTTTCTGTAAGAATCTTTACATTGATTCTTTAAGATGCAAGCTGATGATATTAGGAAATTTTTCCTTCAATCTCTCATAAGAATCTTTACATTGATTCTCTAAGATGCAAGCTAATGATATCGGGAAATTTTTCCTTCAGTCTCCTATAAGAATCTTTACATTGATTCTTTAAGATGCAAGCTAATGATATCAGGAAAATTTTCCGCCAGTCTTCTATAAGAATCTGTACACTGATTCTCTAAGATGCAAGCTAATGATATCGGGAAATTTTTCCTTCAATCTCCTATAAGAATCTGTAAACTGATTCTCTAAGATGCTTGACAAAACGATATAGGGAAATTTTTCTACCAAATCTTCCATAAGAATCTATAAATATCTTCCATTGATTCTCCAAGACGCGAGGGTCTCTCGTTAGGAAATAACAAATAGTTCATTTCTGTCGGGACGTTAAAATGAAGTCAAAATGATATCCGAATGATGTCAAAATGATGTTCTAATGATATCAAAATGATGTCAAAATGATATTAAAATGATGTCAAAATTATATAAAATGATGTCAAAATGATGACAATATGATATCAAAATGATGTCAAAATGATATTAAAATGATATCAAAATGATGTGGAAAATGATCTCAAAATTATTTCAAAATGATGTCATGAAATTTCCCAACCTAAAATATTTTTTTTTTTACAGAACAATGAAATATACTACCCATGAAGACCATTCACATTAAACGATATGGAATCAGTAACTTTAACCCCCCTTTCTCTCTCTCTCTCTCTCTCTCTCTCTCTCTCTCTCTCTCTCTCTCTCTCTCTCTCTCTCTCTCTCTGTGTTTGCACGATCGCAAGTGTCAAAATGTCAAGTTCTTTTACCAGCTAATTTGAGAATGGTCGAGGCAGGGAAATGAATAAACTCTGGAATCAGTAACTTAAACATCCTCTCTCTCTCTCTCTCTCTCTCTCTCTCTCTCTCTCTCTCTCTCCCGTTTGCACGATCACAAGTGCCAAACATCAACTTTTTTTGACAAGATTATTTGAGAAAGTTCAAAGGATGGAATGCAAGAAATTGGCATAATTTTGAAAGTGTAAGCTTTACACTAATTAAATTTTCTGTACAGACTGTCAGTTGCGTTTTGGTGTCTGGGTGAATCTGATTATCTGCCTGTGAGGTTCAACAGCATTTTGGAGTTAACTTGGTGTGGGCTCTCCATTACAAAGGTAATTAGGATTATATTGTCTTTATAAAAAAATCTTCCCGCGATTAACTCGCCAAGGACAGAGAATTATTTTTTTTCATCCTTAATCTAAATCAGTGATAATTCAAAAGGTTTATTTACTAATAAAATTATTTTTTTCCTGCTGGGGCTGAAGAAAATATTGTTCTTTATGTTTTTGTTTTTGAAAAAAGAATGCCTGGAATGATTTTTTTGTTTTTACGCAAAAAAAAAATATATATTTTGAATTTCACTTACGATCAGCCATGCTTACGCTTTAGCTTTTTTGTTCAGGAAATAAAAAAAAAATCATTTCCTATATGAGGTACCTGATTTTGGGGGGGGGAAATATTTTCTAAACATTTTTTGCTTTTGTAGAAATTAAAAGGAAAAATCTATATCCGCGTTCGATTTAGGAATAAAAAGAGGAAAAAATGTTTTTTTCGCGAAATGTTTTGTAGTAACGAATATCTCCATTTTTTTTTGTTAGGGATAGGATAAAATAATATATATATATATATATATATATATATATATATATATATATATATATATATATATATATATATATATACATATATATATTTATTTTTTTAATAAATATATATTTCTTAAAGCCGTCATTTG
>JANJGK010000046.1:24110244-24160244 GCA_039081455.1 Macrobrachium rosenbergii
ATAAGAATATTCTCTTTTGGAAACCACGCATTTCCTGCTATCTAAATATAGTCCGGGAAGGACTGACGGCGAGAGAGAGAGAGAGAGAGAGAGAGAGAGAGAGAGAGAGAGAGAGAGAGAGAGAGAGAGAGAGAGAGAGAGAGAGAGAGAGAGCAATTTTCCTTTTTAGCTGCCTCTAAGTAAATATTACTTTTTATGACCCGTGGACCGTGAATATATATATATTTTTTTTTGCTCCAAAACGTTCCGCCCCCCGCCCCCAACCTCAATTAGCGGGGGTTTTAACATCCCCGGAGGCGATTAAACATAATTATTTAACTCTCTCTCTCTCTCTCTCTCTCTCTCTCTCTCTCTCTCTCTCTCTCTCTCTCTCTCTCTCTCTCTCCTTCCAGGAAACATCACGGCGTTACACTTCCTAGTATTTTAATTCCGGCTTCTTTTCTTCCTCCTGTGTACATGCAAATGGTTATTTGTCATTTTTCCTCCTCCTTCCTCCTTCTATTCTCGCGTGCGTTTGTCATGTTTCCAGAAAATCTCGTTTCATGCTATTTTTCGCTCTCCTTTTGTGTTTCTCCTCACTCTCTCTCTCTCTCTCTCTCTTCCTCCGTTCTCGAGTGCTTGCATACGACTGTGTGTGTCTGCTTGTGCAATCTCGAGCAGTTTTTCAATACCATCCAAAGGGTAAATCCGGAATCGGGCAAAATGTGTGGTTAATTTTCAAAGGGTAAATCTGGAATCCGGCAAAATGTGTGGTTAATTTTCAACCGCCCTGATAGCGAACGTTTTCAAAGTTCTTCGGCTTATTTCGTTAATAGCGTGAACGTTAATGAGAAATGATGTTACATTTGGAGATAAAATCAAGATGATTTCATTTTACATCAGATTTAAGCCAACAAAATCAGAATTAGCGTTCGGAAACCGTAAGCTTTCGCTCAGGCTGAAGCGATGCGTGTCGCCACCTTCCGTTTTAAAGTTCTTTTCGTATGAACTGATTTGAATACATAGAATTTAGGCCGAAGGCCAATCGCTGGGATCTCTGAGGTCATTCAGCGCTGAAACGGAAGTTGGGAGTAAAAAGTTAGGAGAGGGTTGAGGGAAGTAAGATGGAAGAGAGAGACCATGAAAGGAGGTACAGTAAAAGGAACGTTTGTGAAACTCTCCAGTTATACAGTCACTTGTTGGTAGTAACGAGGTCCACCTTCAGTCAGATTTCCAGAATAACCCACGCTTAACTTATTATTATTATTATTATTATTATCTTAATTTATGGTATATATGTGTGTGTGTGTGTGTGTGTTTACGGGCAGAGTTTCTCTCTTTCACAATATTTTTTTGTAGGAGATCGCCTTTATGGCACAGTTTTCTTTGATGCATCAAAGAAGTCAGTGTCACAAAGGCGACCGACTACAACAAATAATGTATCAGTTTTCTTTGATGCATCAAAGAAGTCAGTGTCACAAAGGCGACCGACTACAACAAATAATGTATATATATACATATATATATATGTATATATATATATATATATATATATATAGCGGCTTAAGTGGTCTGTCCCTGGGTGAATCTTAATGGGTGAATTGGAAGATTTCAAGCCAGAATCATTATGATCTTTGGGTGAATTCCAATGGAATATTAAATATAACAAATTATCAACAGAGCTTCAGGTTAGATAATAGTGTAACATGTGGAAGTTAAGGCCTAACGTATGATTCCATAATGACAACAATTCGACTTAGAATAGGCCTACTGAAATATGGCTTGTTAATGGAAACCGCATGGAGCTAAATGCATGACGGAATTCCAATGAAGTTACATAAAAACTAAGAGGTAATGGACACGTCCATTTGGTGGATAATCTGGGACATGAATAAGTGACGATGCCATCAAAATCTTAGCCTGAAGTTAAAAGGCAGTTAATAGACACCCCTGTGGTTGAATGATAATGGATGCAGGCGAGTAATAACGGAACATGTTAAATTCATTTTGCATTCACGAAGTATGAACACCAGTTTGGGATGTTGTAGTTGCTGAACACGTATTAGTCCCGTTGGATCACAATAAAGTTATGGATTCAATCAGTAAAATCCGCAGTTGATTGGAATTGGTGCAAATTGATGGGAGGTACTTTGGCTTGTTATCTTCGCGTCCCCTTCTCCGAGGTGCTAGTACTAGTACTAGTACTAGTACTAGTACTAGTACTAGTACTAGTACTAGTACTAACCACCGTATGGCAAATGTAAAGTAGACGACTTCACGAAGATATCTTTCTTTTGTTAATACTATTCGTCGACCACACAATATAGAAATGGGTGTACCTAATACTTTGATCCCCGAGGGGCTAGTACTAAACACTGCGCCCCAAGGAGCTTCCGCCGTGCTTAGTACTAGCACCTCGGAGTAAGCGACACGTACTTATTTATTTCAATATGCAATCAATAGACCCCATATGAAAACGGTGTGTGTTAGCCGAGTGAGTAAGTCACTAATGATTCTCGTTACAATATTCAAGCTGAATAAATGACGCGAAAAAGTTCATTATTTAATTAGTAAGCCCTGTGGGTAAGTAGTAATGTTGCATATTAATGTTAATAGGTTATCTATAGGTCCCATGGCTGAATGAATAAATTATGCACATAAATTAGTGAGTTGACAGTAATTCTAGTCGTTGAATAGTGAAAATGTTACTTGTTGATCTCATGAACAAAAGGCTTCCTGTGACATGTTAAAAATTCTGAGGTTGGTTAAGTGTATAATTTTATATATAAGTAATGGAATTCTGGCCTATTCATTTTTTTAGGTTCTGAGGTAATCAAAATTCCTATTCATGGTGAATAATTCTGAATTTATAATTTTAGTGAATTTTTATCTCTGAATTGAAATTCTAACCTATTCATTTTTTCTAGATTCTGATGTAATCAAAATTCCTATTCGTGGTGAATAATTTATAATTATGAAATAGCGATTTTTATCTCTGAATTGGAATTGTGACCTATTCATTTTTTTAGATTCTGAGGTAATCAAAATTCCTGTTCATGGTGAATAATTTGTGATTATGATTTTAGTGAATTTTTATCTCTGAATTGGAATTGTGACCTATTCATTTTTTTTTTTAGATTATGATGTAATCAAAATTCCTATTCATGGTGAATAATTCTGTAATTATGATTTTAGCGAATTTTTATCTCTGAATTTTCCACATAGAAGAGAAAAGATCAGCCTGAGTTGATATGTGGTGCAATCTCCAGAGTTTTCCTACTGTATTTTCAACAAAACCAAAACAGGATTCCTACAGTCTAACAACTTCATTTATGTAGAAATATATGTTCCTATAAATATTCATGTGCAAATCCCATTTAGCGTCATGAAAATGCAATTCTTCATTTGAATAACTATTCATCTTTCATGAGACAGAATTTACGTGTTACCATTTTTGGCATTAACGCTTTCTGCATATAATATAAGAGGTAAATGTACTTTCCACTTATGTAATGGACGTGTGAGCTTAATGAATATTCAGTAGTTTAGTCATATATGCGTATTAAAAGCTCGACACTTTGACGAGAACACTTCGCAAATTTTTCGGCCATTGAGGAGACCTGCCACATAAAGGTGTTGCTGTGTGAGAACAATATGTTTTTCAAGGGTAAAAACGGTCCCAGGTGAATTCCTAACACTAAGTCTAGATTACGCAAGTCCCCCATAGAATTGGAACAAAAAAGTAACCTGGTTTTCTTTATACAGAAAATTCAGCTTGGCCAAAAGTTAGGCCAAATTTCCTTTGTTTTATAAACGAAAAAGACATGCACTATATATTTGATCATAGATCTATATTGAAGAATTGTTAACTGTTGTTTTAAAGGTAGAGTATCGTTGACAAATGGAAATTTTTAAAAGAAAACCATGCTGGTGATCAGACGCAAAGGTTATTAAAACTAAGTATAGATGGCGCCATCTGTCTCGCAAGGACGCTAAAGCTAAGATTTCAAGGGCTCCCTGATTTCCGCGTCCGTATTTCCTTGGCTTCTTCGAAAAAATCGGTTCGTAACCCTGGATGAAGGAAGTATATGTGAAGGTTGGTGAAATTTTGAGGTCCTTGTGGAGTTTCTAGATTTTCATTATTGGTGATTAGTGATGGATAAGCTTAAGTTTGACACTTCAAGCCGGGAATCACTGAAGAGCTGTATAAAGCTGAAACTTTTTCAATTAAGTGAAAAGTGTTTAGTATGAAAGTGACCATAGTATACGGCTTGTCAAGAGTAAGGATTTTTATTGGAGTGGAGGGCCACTTCTAAAAAGCGTGGTTTGAAAACCAAAGGTGGGGCTCTCTCAGGAATGTGTAGAACAGTCGGCCATCCCAAGTCAGTAGCCCAGCCGCAAATTTCTCATCCGTAGTAATTTAACGGAAATAATGTCGGAAACGCTTATCAAGTGATGCTTCCCCATTAATATTTAGTGATGACATCAAAGGTTTGTTGTAGCCTTAGTTTAAATTCCTATTTGAATCAGGTGTCTTAATGTTACTGCACTTGCCGGACGGGATATGAACCGTTCCAAACAGGCGTCCCCGTGCTCTGTCTGTGAAGATCGCGAATGGAAACCTTTAGTTGGATGGACTTCAGGGGTTAATTTCAGGTTACATTCGTGCGACAAAAACTGAAGATAAATCCATAATTAGCAACCAAAACCCTGTAGAAAGAGTCGAGTTAGAAGGAAATCGCCGCCCGGATCCAGTACTAAGATCTACCAAGCATTTTATTAGTGTTTTTTGGAGTTCAATCCAGTTATGTGCTGAACTGTTTTATAATGCTAGTGCTAGTGTTTTTAACATTTTGCTAGTGTTAAATTCTTTAAGCCTTCCTTTGTAAATTTAGCTATTTCCTTTAACTTCGCATTTTATTGCCATACATTTTCCGGTTTTGTCTTAAAAATGGTAGGTTGAAATGTGTCTGGAAATTCATCGTATTTATTTTGGCCAGTAAGTTTTTTGATTTTCGTATATATTTTAAAGTTGATACTAGTGGAAAGTAATTGTTCTAGATTTTGGAAACGCGGCTTCCTTTTATGTAACTCTAGTGCTGATACTTAATGTTCCCTTCATCAAATTAAAGCATTTTAGGGTGTTTTCCAGTTCAGACCAGTATAGTTTCAAAACCAGTATATTATAGGTTCAGAAATCAGTGATCATTTTAAGCTTGACGTAATACGCGTTTCAAAGTTTCCATGGCGTAGTTCCCATAAAGCCTGTTTAGTGGTTGTGTGATTAAGCAATGTCATATTAATTTCATAGCGCAATGTCCATTATCTTATATGAAGTTGACTGTGAGCTTAATTACAAAGTCGACGGCAATCTTAGATAATTAATGTTGACTTCATATAATTAAGAAGCTAAACTCTGTGAAATGTAACATTTACTAATAAACTTCAGTAAGACGCTGTGGTGGGAAGTACAGACATGCTCATATGGAAGCAACTGCACTTAAACTTCAGAAAATGGTTAGGTTAGGTTGTTAGGTTAGGAGGGGATCCGAATGTTCTTTCATCGCACGAAAATTAGTGACTTAGGTACACACTGGAGAATAGCGGAAAACATAAACTTGAGTTTTCATAAGTGAAAACTAGTTGATTTTAGCAGTACATTAGAATCAAATCTCAACTGTGATTTAACCATTTTTTGTGCTGGTTTCAAGCAACTTCAGTATTTATGAAAATTGTAGCCACACACTGAGTCAAATACTATGTTATTAGGTTTAACACGCACGATACTTAAATGTTAAAACCTTTTTGATCATGTATTTTCAAGTCATTGCATTCCAGTGAGCTATTTTAAAGTTGCTCAGTGCTAGTCATTAAAACTTGAAAGTGTTGTTGTGTAAGTCTAGTTAATAAGTTAGTGGCTTGCAGCTCATTCCAGTGGACTCAATTTTGCTATATTTTTTTTAGTCCAGTCCCGTTTTGTCTGTTGAAATAGCCTTTATCGATAAAGGAATTTTATATTCTGGCCTATTTCTACTGCGTAAACAGTTTATAACCCATCAATTGAACTGAATATATAATTTAGGCCAAAGGCCAAGCACTGGGTTCTATGAGGTCATACAGCGCTGAAAGAGAAATTGACAGATTATGAATCAAGTAGAGGTTGGATAGAAACTTAAGCGCCGAGGTGCATTCCGTGACCCATGGCTATTGATAAATGCTTCTGCTTTTGTAATTAAAGTAGAGCCATGTAAGCGCTTTAAAATTTTCATTAGCAGTAATCAGTTTTGGCGTAAATTGTACGAAACTAAGACGCTTCAATATTTTAACGAACATAACGTTATGGGGAGGAAGGGGAGAGGTGAATTGAGATTCATACTCTTGTAAAGTGAAAGTGTTAGCGGACTTTCCATGGCTCTCAGTAATGAAATTGTGATTAATATGGAAGATCTCCTAATCCACGGAAGGTGGTCGCGGTGTTATTAATGTTGAAATTGTCATCACTGGTGACCTTTTAAAATCACAAGTAAATTCGTGTTTCATTACATGATCAATAACGTGGTGTTTATTGCTTCGTCTTGAGTGTAGAGAGTTTTAATGTAATGTGTAGTCACTAGAAAATGAACTGTTACAAAAGTATTTTCGAAAGGAATAAAGTTTTATCAGCTCTCGGAAGGTTTTTAGATTGAAATAATGAGGCCTTAAATTTCCAGAAGAATATACAATGAAAGTGGAAATTAATATAGCCCCGTTTGCTGAGTAACTATGAAAACTTCTTCCTTGAAAATGGCTTAAAGAAAATACCTGTTTAACCCGAAGAAATTTTAGGGGACAATATTTCGGGCAACTATGTAGGTGTGACTCATATCTGAAGGCAGATTCTGTCTTAAATCAAATTTATCCAGAAGTTTTGCCGTTTTAGCTGCAATTACAACTTAAGTCAGTAAACTTAAGTCAGTAAATTTATCAGTAAATTTATAATCAAGGGAAGTTGATATAACATAACTACGTAACTTAAGAAGCCACTGTTACACCATGTGAGCCGGTAGATAAGTAACCCTATCCAGTATGAAATATTTTTCCAAGTAATTTCCATGGTAGGTAATTTATCTTTTTTTTTTTTACAGAACTGGTCATGCGTTCTGGAGGACACAACGTTTCCCATGGATTCAGAAGGAACTGTTGCATCGACGACGTTCTCCTTTAAACCAGTTAAGAATGGAATGCAGAATTTAGGCCATTGTCCAAGCACTGGGACCTAGGTCATTCAGCGCTGAGAGGGAAATCGACAGTAAGGAGGTTTGAAAGGTGTAACAGGAGGAAAACCTCAAAGCAGTTGCACTATGAAACAATAGCAAGGAGAGGGAAAGTCAGATGGAAAAAATATGAACGGAGGTACAGTAAAATGAAAGAGGTTGCAGCTAGGGGTCGAAGGGATGCTGCAAAGGACCTGAAGTAATGCCCACAGCTTAAACCAGTTAAGTATATATTTCATGTTCAATGTATTAAATGTTGGGGGCAGCACAGGTTTGAGTGAAATGAGAATAACAATTTCTTTTATATGCCGATAGTTAGGTATCGAACAATTTAGTGAACAGTTTTCATTTCTAGAAGTTTTATATTTTGTCTAGTAAGATTCAGTATTTTTATGATTACTAGAACTTGGGGTTAATTTTAGATTTCATATTCCCGGTGTGAATATTAACAGGAGTGTTAATCTTGGTCCTTGAATTTAACACTCGAGACGTTATAGAGATCTACATATATACAGAAATAAGCAGTACCTATGAGAATTTTGCTATTTGAAGGACTCTCAGAAAATGAGTGGTAATGAATGTACTAAGATTGTGAAAGGTTCTCTCAGGGGCCTTCAATGTGTAACTTGCTACATGTGAATTTAGCTGAATTAGAAGTCATTAACAAGTAACCTATTTAACCGAGTTTATACAAATTACATTATAGGTTTATACAAATTAAATTATAGTTTGTTTATACAAATTATAGGTTTTTTCCCAGCTGCAAGGGAAGTAGAGATCTTATTCAATGCAGTTTGTGTAGGAATATTTTGGTACATTTGCCTCTCCATGGAGAGTATAGTATCTTTAATGCATTTGGGTTTATAGGTTTACTTTCTCAATGTTTCTACTCTGAAGAATACCGTTTAATGCTAGTTTTATTTTCAGATAAATGTGGGCTTGATAGTGGATAAAAGTACAGGCAGGAGTATTTTAAAGACAAAGCCTTGCAGCATGCATGGAACCAGAACCACTTGTTGCAAAGAGGAAGATAGAGAAGCAGCAGGCATAGAACCACTAGAACCACACGCAGCACGCATTAATTAGAACCAGCACGTCGTGTAAAACCAGAACCATGCGCAGCTCGCAAAGAACTACAGCCACTTGCAGCTCTCATAGTACCAGACACACTACCGAGAAAGACGTCTAGCAGGCGTTTTAACAGAACAAGCAGCAAAAGAGTAGAAGGCACGATTAGAACCAGAACCGAAGCTGCTTGCTGCTGATAGGGAAACTAGACATGCAGCAAGCAGAGACCAAGAACAAGCAGCGAAGAGTGAAGTCAGCAGCACTCCTAGACTCACACCACCTCACAAGTAGCATGGCTAGAACGCGTGTCCTCGCACGCCGTAGCAAACCTGAACCATATGCAGCCCGCATAGAACCAGCAGCAGCTAAAGGAGACTAGTTGCAAAGCTGCTTGCCGCTGACAGGCAAATTAGATGTACGCAAGCGCACAGCACGCCCTACAGAGCTGTTCCACATGGAGGCAACTCTACCTACTTCCTGGCTAATGATGCCGTTTATCTTGTAGTATCTATTTACAGTGTGTAACAAGGTTTCAAGAGGGATAAATAAACCAAAGTTCTTGAATTTTTTACTTTTATTTCACTTTGCTATTCTTTGAGTATACTGTACATTCATACATGACTTTGCATTCTGGAAGCATGAAAGTCTATCAAACTAGTTGGTTCTACTTCAAGGATATATCTGCCGGCAGTGCATCTTCAGCTGTATCCGTGTGTAAAAAGGTCCCACCCGATGGGAGGGACCTTTTTACACATGGACACAGCTAAAGGTGCGAAGATATACTGCCGCTAGACTGCGTCCCTCGAAGCAAGTTAATTTCTTCCTCGGTAGTTCATAACTTTCTCAGACGTTCCTAAGTTTTACCCCTCATCTCTTGTTCTCAGACGTTTCAATTACCTGGAAATAAAATGAAGGGCTGAAAAGTAGCTGCTTTCAGTATGGTAGATTTTACAAGCTAAAATGCTAAAATTAGTCTTTGTTCCTAAGGAACAGTCTTGTTATTTTGAACTTAGACGTTGACGTTATCTGAGCTTAAAAAGAATTTTCCTTGAAAATCTTTAGAAAGTCATTCACTGGGTGTGACGACACCTACCCTGGAAAAAAAAAACTCATAACTATGTATTGAATACGTTAGCTCTGATGACTCCATATATTGCCCTCAATTGCTAATTCGTTCCTTATCAGTATGCCACGTACTAAGAATTAATCTAATTTGAGTGTTGAATCATACTCATTATCTAAAGCACTAAAAAACAGCAGATATAACAAAACGTTCAAGCTGAAACACCTCTCTTAAGACTCGACATGACTGTTGTACACACCATGGCTACTTCTGGAGAAACTACAAATCCTACAAAGTATAGTGGTCCACCTGACTTCTGAAGAGACTACAGATCCTACGAAGTATCGTGGTCCACCTAACTTTGTACTCATATTCCTACAGAGAATCTGTGCCTAAACCAAATGAAAGTATTTGATTCAGTTTATGACAGTTGTCATTGGTATTGCCTGGGATATGATTAGCAAACAAGAGAAAGATGCAATGTCTTCCAAAGACCTACTAAGCACCTGGTCTTGGGGATGGCAGAACAGTTTCAAAGACCACAGAATTAAGCAACTGGAACCTATTAGATACGCCTCGATATTCAAACGGCTAGTGTAGTTGTAAATTTGCATATCTAATCAACATTAATCAAACTGAAATAAAAGAGCTAATTGGGAAAATGACAAAACTAATACCGTGCTATTTAAAGCAGCACAAATATTAAGCTGTTTATAGTATTGCTGCTACATATGTTAGATACCCAGTTAGAATTAGTTCTCATCCAAGAGCCAAATGTGTCAACTGAAATTTCTGAAATAGGGTTTTTACACAGAAACCCCTTGAGCAAGTTACCTCTAGGTCTCATTAATCAAACCTCACTGGCTTCTCAAAGAACACATCAATAAACACCCTTTTAGCAAGTTACCTCTAGGTCTCATTAATCAAACCTCTCTGGCTTCTCAAAATACATTAATAAACGTTACTTATAATCTACTGCTGCAACGTTGACTATCAGCCTGTGGTAAAGCCTGGCACAACGTGTTTCCTTGTAGTCTTCATCATTCCTCGTACACACACCAGCAGCTGAATTGCAGTCCATATATTTGTTTACCACAGACGTTCCCGTTATCTTTCCTGCAAAATGAAATTCTGTTAGGATAGTCAGCTGAAATTATTTTTAACAAATGGAACTACCCTGTCTAACTTCCTTGTTAACCACACTACAAAGTAACTACTGGTAGTACTAGGCAGTCTCTTCCAATGCAAAAACAGCAGAAAGTTATTAATTGACAAGTACTACCGTATTTACTTTAATGCTAAAATTGCAGATGTACTTTGCACAATTTATGATTAGTTATGATTATTAATTAAGACTAGCTTCCCAATGCTGGAACTTCGAAAAAAACCATGCCATTTGTATTAATCAAGATTATAAAATCCTCTTTAATTTAAACTAATATATTTACTAATGATATTAAGTATGGTTGAGAAAAAATAAATGTTCTGTTTGATATCAATATTGCCGTGAGTAGACTCATTGAAATCTAACTCCTTGAAAAGAAAACTTTAAGGAAAATAGCCGGGCTTATTTATGGTCGGACATTGAAAAATTTAAAAAATTTAAAATATAAAATTACATTAGTAATGGCCAGTTGATACAATGAAAATGTGCATTATAATTTTGAAGTACAAAGAACAACAAACTACGTTAAGTTTGTAGCACGTCAATAGACTGAAGCTGGATTGGAAATTTGTAGACAACGGTGCATCACAAAGTAATAACGAAGCAGAAAAATTGAAATGACAACAAAAAGGCAAAGGAAACAAACTTTTGAGCAGGAGGTAAACTGTCATTCAAAATATTCTAGCTTAAACTAGCGAATTCACCAGTTTACAGGCATTGCAATTTTTCAACGAGAAATGTGAATGGGAACAATATCACCCAATCAAAGAATGAAACAAATCAAAGTAAATGTCCCAGAGGATAAAATGATAAAAATGAGAAAATATAAGAGCAAGAACCCGTCGTTAATGATTTGGAATTTGCGTAAAACTTTTCTGATACAAAATACATATTACTAGTTTATGACCACTGAGATGAAGCATTGCTTCATTATGGTTTCCAAAATAAGGATTAACATACGAATACAAGACAAGCTATGAGTGCAGAATGGAAGCAGCAATGCCCAATGAAGTGTGAAAGATACCAAGTACTAAAAATCGTACAGATATAGTGGCATTGGTATACCCAAAAAGTGAAAAGACATGGTGCACTCCTGCCCCACATTGTAGCAAAAGTACAGTTTAAAAGTAAAAAAATACAACCGATCAAAGCTGTAAATTGTGAATTTTAGATTTACGAAAGTATGGTCTGATGACCTGGCACTGGGACAGTTTATTATGAATTGAAAAACTGGGTCAAAGCTGTTGAAATATGTGAGCACATTACAGTTTCCTCACGACGAGTGGCAAACTTAAAAAGAAAAATGTCAAATATACCAGCAACTTACTACTTTTACACCGAAGACTAAAATGGCGCAGAGTACGAGAATATCTGTAGCACTGAGTAATGAAGATGGGATGCAACTAAACACTTTGACCAAAATAAAAACACAAAGCAACGTAACTCTTAACCAGTAAATAAAAAAACTGGTACATTAAAAACTAAAATTTCTAAATCTAACAAAAGTTCCTCTGACGAATGAACACCGTTAAGATTGTTTCCAAAACTTAACACCGAGTATAACTATAACATTTACATTGGCGACAAAAGTCTGAATCTTTAACAAAAGGTTGTAGGAACAAAAGGTACTGTACCGCAGGATTTGTTTCAAAAGCCTTCATTGCACAAACTATGATGTAACTAAAATGGACAAGTTCCCCAGAATGTTTTGGATACAATTTTTCTCTAGAACTGTCAAATCTGAGAATTTCTTTTAATTTTAAAATTCTTCGTTACAGGGGAAATATGAATATTCAACCCACGGGATAAATAGATTTAGATTATTTTTTTTAGACAAATGATCAAGTTTTAAAACTCGATAATACAGTGGAAGCCCACTGGTTTAGTAAATGATATTTTTCTAAATGACCGAGCTTAAAATCTGCCATTAAAATGAAGTAAGGAAAATTCAGCATTCCGGATTATTGCTGACTTCTTTTAAAATCTGCTGACACTGGATACTAAGGGTTTTAGATTTGGTGTGATTTACTTTAAATTCGGCCGTTAAAGTTAAAGTATTGCTGTAAGAGCCCACTTGATAATTAGATCAATGTATGTGATTAACTGACGTAGTTTAAAATATACTGAAATTTGGAAATATAAAAAATTTATCCCACTGGATAATAGTTTAAAAATTTGTGACATTTTAAAACACAGTACGCCATAACAGTGGAAATGTGCGAATATATTTTCCTAAGTAACGTACTTGAAAATCTGCCGTTACAGAGAACAGATATTTAATCTGCCAAGATAATGGCAATTTTAAAAGCTACTGTTGCACTAGGAGTACTTTAAATGCTGCAACTTGACCTGAGCACATTTTTACCTTAATACCAAGACCACTCATTCCCGTGTTTACTACCGGCCCCGCGGGTATGAACATTGAAACAAGACACTAAATATAAATAACAGCAAGTTAGCTATAGATTTTTGGGTGCTTTTCTCACTAAGGCGTTTTGGATAAAGCAACAATCATCAATTTCGAGGGCTAGAATTGCAGTTAAATACCATTAGTATTATTATGTGACCTAGTTTAAAATATGCTGTTACAGTAGCTATAGAGTGGTTTCCTGAAATCATGGCTCAAACGCAAAGCCGAAGACTGCCAGGGCCGAATAACTACGAACATTTCTGGTCAGTCCTTTCGATGCTCACTCCAGCTAAATATATTCAGGATAAAATAATCATCGACTTGCCCTTTGCTTGTTCATCCGGTACGAAGTTAAATTACTTAAAACTAACTGTGGTGATGATTTAAGTGTTGCTTTTTACGGCTAAAGATATACAGACAATATTATGATTGTCATGTCCACGTCCTAATATCACAAGTTTTTGCTATGTGCATTATCTGTTCCATAGGTTACAAATCCCCGACACCTCAGGTACCTAATATCAGGGTTAATAGAGTATTAATCCTGCCTAATATAATGCTATTAATAAAACCAAAGTCCCATGCAGTAATTCTTAAGACCTAGTTATTTCCAACTCAATCTAACTAGCTTTGGGAAAAATACCAATTTTGCTTAGCAGGGGTGTCAAGTCTGAGTGCAGGTCGGCAATAAGATTTTATCAACCAAAGATCAAAAGACAAATTTCAGTGTAATCCAGAGACAAATTTAGTCTCAAAATATGGCTAATCAGTAAACTATTGGCATCTCAGTGGATGAATTAAAGAAAGCGCTAGTCACGACAATCCTTATGGCACTCAACAAGAAATGAAATTCAGTCAACTTCTTAGACGAGAAAAATACAGCGAACCAAATAGCAAGCTATAATGAAAGCTCACGCAAGTGAACACATTCAGGAGTAGTGTAACTCCACTCATTTTAACTAAATGAGTGACACTCATTTTAACTAAATACAATGACAATGTTATGGAGCTAATGATGACGAACAACCCAACTAAATAAAATTTGAAAATTAAAACGGTCGATCCCTTTTATAATCACATTTCAACTACTGCTCAACATTACATATTTACCAACACCTTTCTGTAATTTGTAAACACTCCATACTTCCCCAGCACCACTCCATACTTCCCCAGCACCACTCCATACTTCCCCAGCACCACTCCATACCACGGTATTTCTACAGAAAATCTCCTCTGGGAACCGTGTTTAGTATCAACCACTCGGGGATGAACGTAGAAAAAAAAAATGAATAAATAAAAATAAAAACTATAATTCTCAAAATATTTCTGAATTTTTCAAATTGTATCACCTGTACTGCATTATATACACCCTGTTCAATATTGTTCACTGATGAAATCTTAATAAACGATATCTCCATGCAGAACTCCTCAGTTGAATTACCAAATCCACATTCAAAATCATATACGCCAAGGGGCACATAAAATCATTTAATTCACAATAAGGTTTCAAAAGTTCTCTCTCTTGCATACCTCGCAAAAAAGCTTGAACACTTCTGTGAATTCCCACATTTAGTTCACTTTTACTTAAACGGCCACGAAATGGTTCAAGTTTAAATTTCTATTAACCCTACACGAAACTAACCGCAGACAAGGTTCAGTTGCACCATTAACAGTTTGAAAACCTTAGCTTTCTATAAAACTTCACGAATCTTAAATCACTGTACACAACCTGAACACCTTCCAAAACCAATATGAACAACTCTTTTGATCCCAAATCATGAACAAATTTTCCTACCTGGAAGCAACAGCAGCTGAACAATACCGAAGTTTGAAACATTCAAGAAACAACTTTAACAGTCACAAGTCAATACTCTCAAATGGTCTTCCCTCTCCTTTTTGACCTCTGACGTCTCTTCATTTCAAATCGACCAATCACAGCCTTCCAAATCATTCTCCTCAAGGCTAGGAACAAGAAACTGACTCCTGATTGGCTGAGAGGAAAAAGGAGGAATCTTCAAGAAAGTTGTCTCATATTCAGTGAAACTTACTCTAAGACAAACAGCAGTGACATCTATTGGTATGAAGGAGAAGGAGCTGTATGTTTAAGAAAAAAAAATACTTATGGAATTTACTATCAATAAAACAATGTGTTTACGTACAAATCGTATCATAGAACGTATTTAGAA
This sequence comes from Macrobrachium rosenbergii, assembly GCA_039081455.1. Taxonomy (NCBI): domain Eukaryota; kingdom Metazoa; phylum Arthropoda; class Malacostraca; order Decapoda; family Palaemonidae; genus Macrobrachium; species Macrobrachium rosenbergii. Next base: position 24,125,369 of record JANJGK010000046.1, read on the forward strand.
AGAGAGAGAGAGAGACTCACGTTCCCGTACATTAAAGAAAAGCGTTTCAGTGTACATTTCCTTTGATTAATATAACCAATCCTATTTAAATTGAAGTAATAAATTATTTAAGCCCCTCTCCAAAAAACTTTTGCCAACTAAAAGCAAAATGAATAAATACTTGTCACTTAGATTCTTCAGTAAATCACGATCCTTCAATAATTCTTCAGATTAATTTTCGGTATATCTCTTTAAAGTCATATTTATTTATTTCATCATATAAATCATAATCTCACATCGCGAATCATTACCGACATTAAGAAGAGACATGACGAATATCTAATTAAAGGGCAGCGATTTTTTCCCCAAAAGAATCCAGACTCCGTTTTCTAAAATTGGAATTAGTGACAGAAAACGGGTAAAAGTTAAAGGTTATGGGGTAACTTCAAAAAAATGTAATAGTTCAAATAAAAACCTATAGATTTTTTATTTTAAAGTACCACTTTAAAAATATTTCAATAATTTTTTATCATATAAAAACTTATATATCTTCAATTTATATAGAATTAAAAGCTTATTATTGCTATATATTGTCTAAAAATAAGTATATAGAAGGCTGTCTTCTAAGAAGCTGTTGGCAATACCTAAAATGGCGGCAGGGTACCATGAAGGAGGAGTCAATGCTACCACTACAACAAGAGAAAAATGAGAAATTAATAATAAAAAAAATACAGTTTTAGCCAATATTTATAATACAAAAATAATAATTAAACTTGATATACAGTTTATTAGGCACTATCTTTATTATATATGCTTTTTTTACTGTAAAAGACGAGTCACATAATGACTTTGATGTTGGCAATTCTGACGTGGGAGCAGCCGCCAACTTTGAATGATTACGAATTCCCCGAACACTTTCTTTTCTACATACGTACATACATACATACAAGTTCTGCATAACTGACAGCACCATTAAATTATTATATACATAATGACTATCGCCAATGACATGGGAGATTATTTTTCGACTACAGTGTCGGAAACTATAGACAATTAACAGATGGCTTGGTAATTACGAAGGCAGTGGTCTTCAATTACCGTCATCACCTCCTTCTCAGCTTAATCCCTACTCAGAGTAATGTGTAATATATTTAACACATAAAACCACCTATATCCTCTTAGGATGATAACATAAATGTATCCATATGAAGACTGTGTACAAATAAATAACATAATCACAGTTATTTGAATGTCTTATTTTTCTTAAACAAGAACTACAGACTTTATTTAGGAACAAGTAAAGATAGAGTATAACGTCACTTATGATTTCAGAAAAGAGGAAGAAAAATGGTCTATAATTTACGATACACCACAGCTGCTGAAATTATAACCTCATTATTTTAGCGGAAGATTCATTGAGCATCCCTTTGTTTCCTAAGTGACCAATGGGGAGAGAGAGAGAGAGAGAGAAGAGAGAGAGAGAGAGAGAGAGAGAGAGAGAGAGAGAAGAGGGGATAAAGGCATATACATTATTAATGAAGGAAAGAGTAAAGAGTAATAAAAGCTACAGGTTCATTAGAGGCATAAATTATGTTTAAAGCTAAGAAAAGCTCAGAGAGAGAGAGAGAGAGAGAGAGAGAGAGAGAGAGAGAGAGAGAGAGAGAGAGAGAGAGAGAGAGAGAGAGAGAGAGAGAGAGAGGAGGGGATAAAGGTACATACATTATTAACTAAGGGAAGAGTAATAAAAGCTACGGATTCATTAAAGGCATGCATTATGTTTAAGGCTAGGAAACGTGCAGAGAGAGAGAGAGAGAGAGAGAGAGAGAGAGAGAGAGAGAGAGAGAGAGAGAGAGAGAGAGAGAGAGAGAGAGAACAAGTTTTGCTAGAAGGCACTCCATCGTAATTATCAATGCGTTGTTGTACTTCAGACACCACAAAGTTTCTTAAATAAAATAAAGAATGATTTTAATACATAAGGATATTTATGTTTCCCATTAACAAGCAAAAAATTAATAATGACCCTTGCCCTTACATCTTTAAACAAAAGGGAACCTTCCATATTATTCTCAATACGGATCTTACGAACTCACCATTGGTCTTTTCAGAAATTGATATTCCTTCATTGCTGACTATAATTCTTGAGTTTGAAATGAAGGATGACCAGGATTAAAAACATCTTTGAATATCTTTAAATTTAAATTAGTTTTCCACGTAATGTATAATTTTCTTAACCGAAAACCCTTGAACATATTTGGATGGGACAAGATCAAACTGTAATGAGTTTGCTCTTAAACTATCTTGAATCAGATCAAATGTATGTATAGAAAACGAGTGAGACGCAAGTTTTAAGGGATAACGCGTAAATATTACTGGAAATTGTTTAAACGAAGCTATTGTTATATTTCCGAAAAAATTAATATAAAAATTATATTTTAATAAAAATTAAAGTACTGTATTAATGTTAGTATTAATATAAGAATATAAGCGTAAATTATTGTATTTTCTTGTCAAAATCTGAACCTTCAGAAGGCTGTCTGGTAAAATACTTTTGGCAATACATTAAATGACGTCAGGGTATGTTGATGGAGAATCAGGGCTACCATGTTACTGGAGAAAAGTATGACATTTAAAACAATAATAAACTTTTAAATTATGACTTTATTGTAATAAATATCATATCTGATATGAAGATATATTACATTAACGCATTGTATTGATTTTTTTATTTGGATTGACTTAGAAAATTCGTCTTTGTAGAACACAATCATGTTGACTAACTTGGTCAAGAAACTTCCGCCTAATTTAAACATCGATGATTCTGCCAAAAAATAGAGAGAACTTTCTTACAGCATTTTTTTAACCGAGACGCAACGACTGCACGAGTTTGTTTTTGATGGCAGTAACGAATCAGCTATATGTAAGACGTATACACATACGTACACAACATTTTTCATGTATTTGCAAAGCAACCTACCACGCAGACCTACTTTGAAGTAGCCTAATTGTGAATTCTGAAAGATGAATATCTCACAACCACACACAAGGTTTTATTCAGCCTTTCACGTAGGAGTACGCAGGTATGAAATTTTGTGGTAAGAAGTGGTCCTGAAAAGCATGTCCATTATATGCGTCCGTATCATCGACTGGTGAACGAAAATAATTTCAAATTGGCTATGCAATTCAGTTTGTAGGTTTCAGTGAAACTTAATACTGTAAACGAGAAGCCGAATTCTTGACTGTGACTTTTTAAAAGGTAGGTATAACTAACTTCCAAAGCAATCTGGTTTCTTTAAGGACATAGCTGGCGTTTATATATAATAAAAATAAATGGTTTTTAGTTTTCTGTAAAAGAAAACTATTGTGCCGGGTTTTGTCTGTCTGTCCGCACTTTTTCTGTTCGCCCTCAGATCTTAAAAACTACTGAGGCCAGAAGGATGCAAATTGGTATGTTGATCACCCACCCTCCAATCATCAAATATACCAAATTGCAGCCCTCTACCCTCAGTAGTTTTTATTTTATTTAAGGTTAAAATGAACTATAATCGTGCTTCTGGCGACGATATAGGATAGACCCCACCGGGTCGTGGTTAAAGTTTCATGAACCGCGGCTCATACAGCATTATACCGAGACCACCGAAGGATAGATCTCTTTTCGGTGGCTGTAGCGGCTATACAGAAAACTCGATTGTGCCGAAGAAACTTCTGCGCATTTTTTACTTGTTTTTTCCTAATTACCATTGGTTTCTAGTTAATAAACCCAAACGACTAACCAGCACATTGCAGCATTGCTTCTGCACAACAGCATACTTTCCTTAAAATCCATTCTCTGGTCGAATCCCCATAATGTGTGCGGATTACATTGCCTATGGTATTAACAATAATGTCTCTTTTATGCTCCATCACGCACTGATCGACTGGGAAAATAAAAGAGGGAGAACCCGGGGTTATATGTTATTAGTTGTAACAATTGGAATTTGGGTTATAGGGGGAAAACTGGAAGAAATATCCATTCACATTTACTACATGAAATATCATTTTAATTATAAGGGCAGAGTGATCGAAATTAATACGGAACTAAAATAAAAAAAACTTATTCGTTTTACATTTCGGATTATATTCAGTTATTCACTGAGGAATAGAATATTATTGAGTGACCCTAAAACCTCTAATGGTTAATTTCAGTGCCTAGCTATCAGTTATTACCTATTATCATTTGGAATTCAAAATCCTTATAACTTTATTCCACATGAACAGATATTTCGGCAGACCCACTCAAGCACTGGGACAAACGGTTCGAGATAGCGTACCCCCAAAGAATTTGAAGAATTCGAAGAACCGGTGGCCGATAATAAAGTTAAAGAAAAAAGTCATAGGAAAAAAGTCACAATGGAAAAAAGTCTCTTGAATAGATATTCCGGTAGACCCACTCAAGAACTAGGGCAAACAGTTCAAGATAATGTACGCCCAAAGAATTTGAAGAATTTGAAGAATTTGAAGAACCGGTGGCCGGTAATAAAGTCACAGGAAAAAGTCACAATTTCGGCTATGAAAAAAGTCACAGGAAAAAAGTCACAGGAAAAAGTCACAATTTTGGCTAGGAAAAAAAAGTCACATTAATTTATAATGGCCAGTAGTAATGTCACGGGGAAAAATTCACAATATTTCTTTGGGGGTCATTATCTTTATAACATTTACAGTCTTTTGTTTATGTTTTTACGATAATCCCCAACGGGCTTGTGCAAAACACGCCCCAAAGGTTGATAAACAATGGGTTAAAACTCTTAGGGGTCACTATCTAGGAAAGATTAATGTGACTTTTTTTCCTGTGACTTTTTTTTTCACCTGGATTCGAAGAACCAGCCAGACTTAGCAGAGAACCGTGAGACTGGAAGCTACAGATTTCTTTAGACTTTCTTTAGGCCTTGCTACAGATGAGTGGTGCCTTTTGGAAGTGAAAGCACAGGAAAGATGACTAAAGATAACCGCCTGGAATTTCACTGGTTGAACGATCGTTTGATTTGTTTACATAATTTGGCGTTGCAATGACTGTGGTCGTAAATGCAGATTTACAAGAACGCCATTCACTGTGTCACTGTTAATGAAATGGATGGTAAATTATAATCAAAACTTAAGACCCCAGTCCAGCAGAGAGAGAGAGAGAGAGAGAGAGAGAGAGAGAGAGAGAGAGAGAGAGAGAGAGAGAGAGAGAGGCGCATTGGCTTACAGTTGGTTTCGATTACTTTGAATTTTTTAATATAATTTTCCTGTCTCAGCTTTCGGAGATGCTTATTTAAGATGGATGATGATAATATGAGATTGAAAATTCGGAGATTTATTTCACAAAAAACTCGGTCACATTTTCTTTGAATGTAAAGTTGTCATAGAAAACGTATTGTAATTCAATAGATAAGGGATAACTCAAGAAATAGAGATAGAGCTAGAATTTGCGAGAAACTATAGTTCGTTTTCTAATTTTCTTATAAATAAAAATAATTATTTCCTATTTTTAGATGAATTTTGTTCATAATAAGAAATATATGTTTTAGATTCCTTAAATACATTGTATATTTCAGAATATAGGCATTTAAAAGGAAGTCTGGAATGACACTTTTGGCAATACATAAAATGGCGGTGGGCTGGACGAAAGGAGAATCCAGTGCTACCGCATTAACTAAGGAGAAATATTGCATTAAAACTGCTGCCTCAGTAAGTATACGCCAAATTAAATATATTTAATATATAATTTTTGTAATTATTATGTTTTTCAGTACACTTTATCGCTTATATCATAAAATTTACTTTGAAAGCCTCGTGTATCTAGCATGATAACGTTGCCTGCCCTGACGAAGAAACTGCCGCCTAATTTGAATGTCAGTAATTCTTACGATTAGGAATTTTTTAGCAGCTAAACTTCACTAAAAGACAACAGATGCCACAATTGCGCAATGAGAGATCGATTGTAATTGTGTAAAGGCTATGGGTATAATGAGACAGGCATTCATACATACTACATAACTTTATAATGCTAATAATGAGTTAAGTAACAGAAAGTAACGATGAACTGATATATACAGCTTGCCCCCTTTTACATTTCCGGCACAATTAATTCATTAACTGAAGTATGGAAAATTAAAAGGAAATTATGTTATAACATCTGACAACAACAAAAACAGAATGTCTTGATTTCAATCTTTAAATAAAGGCTGTTATTTAATGCCAGATTACACGTGACGAATATTTTTTTTAGACTTTGTTATCAACCATTCAACGATAGATAATACCCAAATTCATGTGCATTCAAAGACTAAGCTTATAATATCAACTTTAAAGTTGAAAGGACCAGACCTGCTTAGATAAGAGTAATAAGAATCGAGGCTACGTATGAGTGGAAATTTGTGGAAGGAGGTGAAAACAACAGAAAGAAAAATTAGGAATTTCGCTGTTTAAATGCTGCTTTTCTCCTTAGTTAATGTGGCATCACTGGATTCTCCTTCGACCAGCCCACCGCCATTTTATGTATTGCCAAAAGTGTCATTCCAGACTTCCTTTCAAATCCTGACATTCTGAAATATACAAGCTGTTTAAGGAATCTAATAGTTATAATTTAATATTAAATGCAAAATTTATTAAAAAATATGAAGTAATTATTGTTTTTTGTAAGAAAATTCGTAATGCAAATTAAAGAAAGATGTATTAGGATCCAGAATCATTTTCACGACCAAATCTTCATATTTAATCGCACGTCCTTGGACACCAGGGAATCTTGCAAAGTTGATGAGCATTAAAAAACAAGATTAATATTTAAGCATACATTTATATGTAATGCAAATAAAACAAAGATGTATTGGAATTCAGAACCATTTTCTCGACCAAAATTCCACAGTTCCGCACACCGGGCACGTGCAGAGTGGGGATATGCTGTGGGTGCCCAGCACCTGCCCCTTGGCACCCACGCCCCACAAGTGCCCTTTCCTCAAAATTCAAAATAATATATATATATATATATATATATATATATATATATATATATATATATATATATATATATATAAAGTGCCCTTTTGTAGTCCTGAGTACCTGACCATTGATTTATCTCTGCAGGTTACTGTCACACACACACATCCTCAAAAGCCACTGTTAAAAATGTCCACATGGGTATATTTATTCTGAAACTGCTAGCTAGAACTGGTCTTGGTTTGAAAAAGATGAAACCTCGAGGGAAAGGAAAAACAAAAATGTTTCATAAAAAAAATCCAAAACAAAACCTAGGCCTGGAAGCAGCCATTAATATAAAAGAAATCTTAATGAGATATCTTACCAGCCATGACTTACCAGGGCTGATTGACTGATTGATTTCAGGTTCTCTGGCTTCGTGACGTTGCATACATAGACTGCATGACTGCTTAATTAGTTTGCACAATCGGGTGTTGCTGCAACAAGCATGATCATCATCGCAGACATACAAAAACGCCATTAATTGCACCAGTTTTAAAAGAATGAATGATTAGAAGTCATGTTGATCGTTGCAATGACTGACATCGCAAATAAAGATTCTAGTCCAGCAGACAGAGAGAGAGAGAGAGAGAGAGAGAGAGAGAGAGAGAGAGAGAGAGAGAGAGAGAGAGAGAGAGAGAGAGAGAAATGAAATGGTACAGATTAATCGCATTATACTGAAAAATGTGATAGAAATGGGACGAGAGAGAGAGAGAGAGAGAGAGAGAGAGAGAGAGAGAGAGAGAGAGAGAGAGAGAGAGAGAGAGAGAGAGAGAGAGAGAGAGAGAAAGCTTAATTATTGTTTTTTTCCAAATACTGACGTTCCATCTTGTGAAAGTGTCCTACCTGAGTTCACTGACTTCTAGGATTGTCCTATCTGAGCTTTTGAGCATTTCGAATAATAATAATAATAATAATAATAATAATAATAATAATAATAATAATAATAATAATAATAATAATAATAATAATAATAATAATATTGTAATAAAAATCTATAATTATATAGTAAATTGTATAACTATGTAAAAAAAAACATATATATATATATATATATATATATATATATATATATATATATATAGGCTATACATATAACACATACAATTGTGGATTTTTATTACACAACTGTATTTCACGAGATTGTAAATTTCTTGGTAATAATAATAATAATAATAATAATAATAATAATAATAATAATAATAATAATAATAATAATAATAATAATAATAATAATAATAATAATAATTAAAAACTCCTTGACCAAAGGGAAAAACATGTCTGTTCTCGGAACTGAACAAAATTGTCCACAACAGAATTCGTTCAGGAACAAAATCTACAAAAGCTTAAAAAGACAAATCTTCGGGCTCTCAAAAGATGAAAGAATCCAGGAACTTGGAAAACCAGGAGTAGGAAGTGAACTCCAAAGCAATTAATTCTATCGGTCTTCCTTTTTTTTTCAGGAAGTTTTGTTCCAGCTCTGACCTAGTTTAGGAATGACCTTTAAGCAACAGCTTCTCTGGACACAAATGCTGAATTATCCGAAGCCAAGCAACCGTGAGCTATCAGCGGTAATTTGCGAGTATAATCCACGAGAGAGAGAGAGAGAGAGAGAGAGAGAGAGAGAGAGAGATGCAAACTGGCATAGAGTTACCTGATTCGTAAGCGCTTCTTTAGATTTTCACTTGCAATTAAAAAATATAAACTTAATTTTTTAAAATACCTCCATATATTAATGTGATGGTTTAAAAGTGTGATGTAGAATTATACATTTAGATAATGAAGACTCTGTAGACATTTAAATAAAAAGGGATGAAGATATATTTTAAAAAAAATCGGCGATTTGATGCCCTAAAAATTTCTCCTATTTTTTTTTATAATTAGTTATTCAAAGAAAACGGATGTTAGCGTACTAAATAAGGATAGACTTGTGTAATACTAATAGAACCTGTATAAAATCTATTGTTACTTTTTTCATATTTTCGACATATAAATTAATTTTGATGAAAATTTACGGTTTGTTTTATTTTATAATATGAATTTATAAGATCAGATGTTTTAAGTGAAGAATATACTATAAAATATAAGCATTTAAAAGGAAGTCTGGAAAAGGACATTTGGCAATACATAAAATGGCGGTGAGCTAGACGAAGGAGAAGCCAGGGCTACCACACACCATGAGATATGTAATGTAATTAAACAACAGTCACAACAACTTAATTTTATATTTGATTTATGTAATAAATTTTATATAAACTAAAAATACTTTTCAATATATATTGTCGTCTAATCATAATATTTATTCTTAAAATTCTCCTACGTAAAGTAAGGTAACGTTGGCTATTCTGTCGAAGGAAAGCAGCCACCTATTAATGACGTCAGTGATGCTAATGATAGCGAGTTTTTAACACGTAAATTGAACAAAGAGGCAACGAACGCCTTCATTGCTCAATGCGAGGTTGATTCTAATAATATTAACTTTATGTCGGCATGCATGAAACGCATTCACATGTACTCCGTGACAAATTATCCTACCAATTAATTATTCGAGCTGTGTAACAAAACGTAACACTGAACTCGGCATAAGAACCTCATCTCATTTGCATTTCTGGGTTTATTTGTTCATTCATGAAAGGGCGAAAAATGGCCGAAAATTGGCTTATAACATCTTGCGATAACAAAAACTGAATGTCTTAATTTTAATGTTTAAAAATAATATTTTTACACTTCGTTATCAACTAGTGAACGAATGATAAAATCCAGAATCATGTGCTAATGAGAGAGAGAGAGAGAGAGAGAGAGAGAGAGAGAGAGAGAGAGAGAGAGAGAGAGAGAGAGAGAGAGAGAGTGAGAAGGATTCTGCCTAAACACTACAAGAAGGCTCGTGTTTGTATCTGAAAGAGAGACTGGGAGATGTTGCTGTTTTTGATTAAGCTGGCCTTATGGCAGCACGGGCTTTAGGTGCAAAACCAAAGCCGAGTAAAAGTATGAGCTCGATCCATTTGCCTTGAAAGAAATATGTAAAACGTATCGATTCTAAGAAAGGACAGTTTACCTGGGCCCCACCTGCATAGAAAAACAAGATTTGCAAATGGACCACTGACCTCAGACCCTAATGAGTTCGCTGTTTCTCTTTTTCCTACTTATCAGGAGTGAATTTTCTTTCCAGCCGTTAGTAAGTTCGTTTGTAGTGTCATTGAGAGAGAGAGAGAGAGAGAGAGAGAGAGAGAGAGAGAGAGAGAGAGAGAGAGAGAGAGAGAGAGATTCTAAAGAAATGAGCCAGCCTTCGGATCTACCAAGAATATATATAATTCATATCCATTCCAGGTCTTGGGCACAATTATTAATTATGCATCAGAAGCCTTTTGAATTACTTTCGACATTAATCTAATTAAATTCTCTAATTCAACTCTGGTTTTTGAATCACTTATGAATCTTCGACGAGTTAATCCAAAACCCAACCCTACATTCGCTGATGGCGAATTAACACACCATTGTATGATATTCCTATTTGTTATTTTGACCTTTGATTTTTAGTTCTCTGTAAAAGATAACTATTGAGATGACTATTTGTCTGTCCGTCCGCGCTCTTTCTGTCCGCCCTCAGATCTTGAAAACTGTTGAGGCTAGAGGGCTGCAAATTGGTATGTTGATCATCCACCCTCCAGCCATCAAACATACAAAATTGCAGCCCTCTAGTCTCAGTAGTTTTTATTTTATTTATATTAAAGTTAGCTATGATCAAGCGTCCGGCACCGCTATAGGTGCCAACAACACAAGCCACCACCGGGCCGTGGCTGAAAGTTTCATGGGCCGCGGCTGAGAGTTTCATGGGCCGTGGATGAAAGTTTCACACAGCATTATACGCTGTACGGAAAACTCGATTGCGCCGAAGAAACATCGGCGCATTTTCTACTTGTTAACTTTTTTTTAATACACCTGAATGTAATAAAAGTTTCTATCTATGATAACTTCACAGACAAATAAAAGCTATTTGACAAAGGACAAATAGATTTCTTTTATTTAGACATTGGGTTCACATGACATATATATACGTTTAATATTTTTCCAGTCCTAATTATGGCAAAGGAGTGTTCACATACTGAGGTGGAATCTAGCATTTGGAATGGTATATATTATTATTATTATTATTATTATTATTATTATTATTATTATTATTATTATTATTATTATTATTATTATTTAGCTACCAATTTGAAACATTTGTTGAGAACTTCTTATTTCATTCCATTTTTGTGGTGTATTTTGGAACCCCCACTTACCATACCTAAATTGTCCTTAACAGACAGATCCAATTTACTTGTCAGTTACAGTTTCTAAACTCATTCTTCTGTCGCAGCTGCTTTTGAATATATATATATATATATATATATATATATATATATATATATATATATATATATATATATATATATATATGTGTGTGTATGCAATTTCCTCTGCAGTGTCTCAGATCCGCTCACATCATTTCAGGCCTAAGCGTTATTTACCGAACAATCTGTGAGAAGGATTTCAGTGAAATGATCAATTTTATTTGGGATATCTCTCCGTAAGCCTTGAATTTTATTATCCATTTAGAGGTTAATAAAGATCATATAAAATCATCTATAAGCCACAGAACAATTAATTTATAGAAAAAAACAAATGCCACTGATGATAATGATGAGGATGATGGTACTGATGAAGAACACAGGCTTACTTCTGATCATTTGGTTAATTTGCTGAAAACGTAATTTTTATCTCAGAAGACACTTTGACAAAATCTCGTTATCAAGCATCTTTTAACATCTGGTCTTTCATTTCTGCACAAATTTTACGATACTGTTGTAAAGCTGTTAAATAGCAATCAGTCGTTTCCATTTATTTATTTCACAAAGACACGGAAATACACGGCTTCAGCTTTGCTAAAATGTTTGTTGCTCCGCGAAAAAATCTTGCAGCAAGGTGCGAAAAGTTGCCCTAGAAACTGCTCGTGTGGCAACGCCTTTAGACTTGAATTTCAGTTGCAAAATTATTGCAATTTTCATTTAGTTTTCTTCTCGTCAACCTGTTTGCGGAAAATCAAGGTCCCTTGCCTTTTCATAAAAAAGAAACGATTTTAACTTTGACATTTGGGATTGCTGGACTCATTAAACCGAGGGAAGGTGTTTCTGCAGGAATTCTGATTCACCTTGATGTTTTGTATCTTATTAGCAACAAAGACAGGTATTACCATAATAATTATGCATTAACCTACCGAGTTTATCTGTTATCAAATCCAAAGGAACGTGTTGCCATACAAATAATTAACTAGGTAGCTTTTTGCCTGTTATCAACACTAAAGAAAGATATTGATTTTTCGAATTCAGGCTTAACTTGGTGGCTTAATCAATTATCAATACTAAAGGATACCATAGTTACAAATTATTTTTTTTTTTTATCTTACCTCAGTATCGTAGGTTTCATGAAGATTCTTGCCGCGCCCTCCGCCCCCCGAGAAATCACAAATTTCTAAAAAAACAAGCGATCAAATTCTAAACTGAAAATTATAACCGCAAACAGCTGCCCAGCCTTTGAAAGTGTGACATCTCTTCAGAAAACGACAGCTTTGAAACTCTGCTCTTTGACAGCAAACGAAGAAAGCACAATAACCCTGTCAAATGTTTTATGGTATTTAACGAAGGCATTCTTGTATGCGGTTTACTTGATCATATTTAGGGACTGCAATACTTCAGCACCTTTTCGAATTCATTTAGTTTTCTCAATATAAAGCAGATCTTGGAACTTAAATAGCCTAATGTAGGTTATTCTTAGCAGAAACTACTGAAGAAATGAGCCAACTGCCGTCGGTAAATGCCGTGAAAATATCGCCTTCTAGAAAATGGCTATTAATGTTCTTTTTAGAATAGTATGATTTTGTAACAATATGTCAGACGATTAAAATAAAATAGTCTAATAAAAATGTCAAATGCTATGCATGATCTTATGAAACGAGGTAATCTCCTTTCTCAAGAAATGCCTCTTCTAAAAGTTTTTATTTTTTTTTTTTGCGTTGCCCACCAGACACGTCAGCTTAACTCTCCAGAAATGTTCATTTGAAAAACTGAAGACTTAAGGATTATCAAATGTTTAGTGATAATGATATTTGTGACTGTATTTGTGTTTAAAGATTGTAACGTCTTAATGCCGATGATTTGTTTTCTGAATGAAATTGTGATCTGTCATATTTGGAAGCACGAATCGTAGAGTTTGAACATTAATCAGTATTTTGATGTTACTTGGAAAAAGTGCATTACTTTTATTTTTCCAAATACCTACACGGCAAAGATTTTGCAATAGAGTGTATTACGAACTAGCAATGCAAATCACAATATTAAATTGAAAACTCGTATCCGTATAAAGCCTGGATACGTCCTTTCGTTTAAAAAGAATACTGGGTATTCTAAAGTTAAAAAGTAAAACTTTGATAGTTGATTATACTTACATATATCTTTCCTATAGAAAACTATTAATCAAAAGCAAAATATTCTCAAGTCGTACTACAGTTTTTTAATGCTGTGAAAAGCGGATAAAAACAAATGGAAATAGTTTCATAACAGCTGGAATAATTTCTTTCTTCCACTGACACTCAAAATCGACATCTTCAGCAGACATTGCGAATTTCGAAAAGCCAAAATCTTTTCCGGCACAAGTCTTGTTTCCTGCTGTGAAAACCGAATAAAGAAATCAAAGGCCATTTTCCGAGATCATCTCTCTCTCTCTCTCTCTCTCTCTCTCTCTCTCTCTCTCTCTCTCTCTCTCTCTCTCTCTCTCTCTCTCTTCCCTTGACACATGACCTCGACGTTTCTCTCAATCTCTCTCTCTCTCTCTCTCTCTTCCCTTGACACATGACCTCGACGTCTCTCTCAATCTCTCTCTCTCTCTCTCTCTCTCTTCCCTTGACACATGACCTCGACGTCTCTCTCTCAATCTCTCTCTCTCTCTCTCTCTCTCCCTCAGTCTTACTCTCTCTCCCTCCTTCTCTCCTTCTTTCTCTCCCTCTTTTTCTCCCTCAATGTCACTCTCTCTCCCTCTTTCTCTCCTTCTTTCTCTCCCTCTTTCCCTCCCTCAATCTCACTCTCGCTCTCTCTCTGTTTCTCTCTCTACCCTTGACACACGACCTCGACGTCTCCCTCAACCCCCACACCCCCCATTCTCTCTCTCTCTCTATCTCTCTCACTCTTTCTCTTCCTCAATCTCACTCCCCCATCTCTCTCTCTCTCACTCCCTCTTTCTCACTCTCTCTCTCTCTCCCTCAATCTCTCTCTCGTCCCCTGACACACGACCTCGACGCCTCCCCGTAGCAGAAACTAAACGAATTTCGTAAAGGTTCTCCGTCGCCACTTCCAGGACGGCGGTAACTTCTCCTCGCAGTTCGTTACCCTCTGGAAAAGGCTAATTGGCACCTATGGGAGGAATCTCTCCGAGGTTAATTACAGGCGCCCCAGGGGGCAACATCATCTCATCTCTCTCGTCTCGCCTTCGAAAGATGCTTCGTGTTTCGTAAGGACTCTAAGTCTTGGGGAAAGAGTCCGTTTAACTTTTTTTTTTTTTTTTTGCATATTTGACAGGCTGCTAGGAAATGGGTATTAATTCTAGATGAAGTTTCTTGGAAATTTGTGAGTTATTTATTATCTGTGTCAATTGATGTATCATTGCCCCATCTCTGCACTCATATATATATATATATATATATATATATATATATATATATATGTATATATATATATATATATATATATGTATATATATATATATATATATATATATATATATATATATATATATATATATATATATATATATATATATGTGTGTGTGTGTGTGTGTGTGTGTGTGTGTGCGTGTTAATTCACCCACATACATGATGCTTTGTGATGCTGAATCCAATAATATATTTTATAGTCTACTGAAGCAATCATGACCATATTTTATGATAGCTTCCACCCTCTCTTATTGATATCAATTATTTGTGGTTCTTTGAAGTTATTGTATGAGATCGTTATTTTACGAGGGATACAAAGCAACTGATTAAATCCTTGAAGCTACTGTAAATATTTTACGTGGGATACAAAGAAATTTATTCAAGTCATTATAAATGAATTAATCAAATCTATTTAGGTATCTCTTGGTGCGATGGAAAACTCATTTGTGAAGTTAACTAAGCATGCTTGGGAAATTTTGGTAAGCTGATAGATATGAAACATAAAGTAATATAAATCTAAATCTACCTACAATCGACTGAGCGAGCTATGAAAAATGGCAGATATAGCTTCGTCGAGAAGGAACATGATGCAGACGTGTAACTCTCACTGCAGAGAAAGGAGTTGGAGAAAGCGGACACTGCTGCTTTCTCGACAGAGAGAAGGAGTGGGAGAAAGCAGACGCTGCTGCTTTCGCGACAGAGGGAAGGAGTAGGAGAAAGCAGACACTGCTGCTTTCTTGATACTGAGAGAGAGAAAGAGTAGGAGAAAGCAGACACTGATGCTTTCTCGACAGAAAGAAGGAGTAGGAGAAAGTACACACTGCTGCTTTCTTGACACAGAGAGAGAGAGAGAAGGAGTAGGGGAAAGCAGACGCTGATGCTTTCTCGACAAAGAGAAGGAGTATGAGAAGCTTTCTTGACACAGAGAGAGGAGTGGGAGAAAGCAGACACTGCTGTTCTCTCGAAAGAGAGAAGGAGTAGGAGAAAGCAGATACCGCTGCTCTCTCGACAGAGAGAAGGAGTAGGAGAAAGCAGACACTGCTGCTCTCTCGACAGAGAGAGAGAAGGAGTCGGAGAAAGCAGACACTGATGCTTTCTCGACAGAGAGAGAGAGAGAGAGAGAGAAGGAGTAGGAGAAAGCAGACACTGATGCTTTCTCGACTTCAAATAAGACGCCCTGGTCAGGTAAATTGGATTGTGGACTTAGGAGCAAAGCCTCGGAATAGGAAAGTTACCTGAATGGGTCCTGAGGCTGGAAGCTTCGAGGCTTCTTGATGTTATTATTAACGGCATACACTCTCGAGTCTTGCCGAGTCTCGCGTTTTCAAGGCCGGGCGGGTACGCGGGTTGATGACAGCCGTTGATGACAAATGTTGTTGCGTGGGATTCTGTATCATTTTGTGGTTTGTCGTTAAATTCGTTAAAGTGGATTTTTCAAGTTTGATGCCAAAATGGTAAAAATAAAATTTAAAATGATACCAAGAAAAAAATTCCATTTTATTTTTACCAAAATGGTGAAAATAGAATGGATTTTTTCTTGCTCGGTAAAACGGTAAAAAATGTAAACGATGAATGATGTAAATCTTACGAAAATATTATTCCATTTACGGAAAACAAAAGTATTACGAAGAATGTAACAAAGAGTTAAAATCAGCTAAGTTATTGATGGCATAAATAAAGAAAAAAAATCCCACTTTTTTCATCTACACAACTGCAGTTTAAATCAGTAAAGGTGAAATTACACTGGGAATACAGAGACAGAAGGTAAGTTCCAAACTAAGTAGAATGAGATCCTAATGAAAGAGATGGACTCTTGAGTTCCAAATCTTTCTATCAAACGAAAGTAATGAGGGTAAGATTTAAGCCAAGTACTCTTGAGTTCTTGATCTTTCCATCATACCATTGCCGGAGAGATGTGTCAACAAAACAGGGAAAGTTAAATGAATTACGGATAACAGAATTAGGTAGAGAATTCCAGAAAATCCATTTTTTTTTGGGTGTGTCAACCGGGCAGAATTAAGTGTGGGAAGCTTAATAAAACTTTGGAACATATAGAACATGATCAGTAACTGATACCTTTCATGTGGCGTCGCAGCCGCAATAGTCATTGTTTTATTGGTGGACTTAACATACGTGTTAAATTTCACCATGAAAAATATCGAAGAACTCATCGGAATTAACCTATAAAATGAAATGCTACTGCGCATGCGCGTCGTGGATACAAACATAACCTCTCACGCAGAGTCTCGCAGAGGGAAACCTGTACTAAAAGAGTAGAAAAGAATGAATAAAATATCAACTTCATCAACAAATAATTATTCATTCACTACTCGCAAAAGTACAGCAGCACAGAGAAAAGAAGGACAACCGGGGAACATTCCGGAATGCAAACAAGGACAGCAGCCATTCCAAAGGGCCAACCAGGCCGGAATAATTCGCGCTTCCGAATCGCCTCTTCCCTGTTCATCAGTGTCTGAGACGCCGCAGCGAACGGGCGGCCACGAAGCAAATGTATGAATTTATTTCCTCTCGTACCCCGGCCACTTCGAATGGTAATGTATCCAATAAACTGCTCTGAATGGCCATCAACAGGTGGAGCGAGCAAAGCTTGTTTTGGAAGTCGATTTACATCGGGTATTGACGAAGAGGCTCCGTTCTTGCTCGTCTGCTTCTCTCTCTGATCAGGGGTGCCAACGGAAATCAAATAAAGGTGGACAAATCTCCCGCTTGTTTATCCTTGACGCAGGGGTACCAACTGAAGTTTGAGTAAGGGCGAATGTTTCTCGTGATCGTTATTTTATCTTTCCTCTTCTTCGCGTTTTGTTATTATTAGTTTTGTTTATCTTGTTCCTATTTTGGGAGACATTTCCCTGCAATGTGGCATGCAACAAAATATATACACTTAAGTGACCAAAGGGAAAGGGTGAATGATGATAAGGTGAAAGCTTCGCAACAAGGGCATGATGTAACGTTGCAAAGACCCTTTGGTACCCTCTGCTGGGCATAGTGGCTAAGGCTAGGACCCACCCTCGTAGGGAAAAGGCTGAAGTTACAGTGCCCCAACTCCTTACAAGCTATCCTAGTTCTCTTGCTGTTGAAGGTGGTGGTCCCAACCCAAGAATCTTTCCTAGGTATGTTTGCCAATAGTTTATGTGATGGTCATTGGTTTTAAAAAATGAACAATAATCCCCGTAGGGGTCTAGTGCCGTCAGTGCACCTCATGCGATGCACTGTAAGCATTACTTAAGATTCTTTGCAGCGTCCCTTCGGCCCCTAGTTGCAACCCCTTTCCTAACTTTTACTGTACCTCTTTTCATATTCTCTCCCTTCCATCTTACTTTCCAGCCGCTCCTAACAATTGATTCAGAGTGCAACTGCGAGGCATTCCCCCTGCTACACCTTTCAAACCTCCTTTACTGTCAATTTCCCTTTCAGGGTTGAATGACCTCGCAGGACCTAGCGCTTGGTCTTTGGCCTAAATAATATATTCTATTCTATTCTAAAATGAGCAATAGAAGCCATTTGTTCCCCCTCAATCAACCAAGTTGGGCACATACCATAAGCAGTACTGTTCTGGGGAGCCAGTCATTCTTTCATTCAAGAGGACGTAAACACACACACAAACACACACAAACACACACAAACACACACACACACGTGCTCGACCTCCAAGTCGGGACTAACTTCAAAGAAGCCAATTAGTCACAAATTATCTGAAGCAGAAATAAAAACATATAATTATCTATATATTTTTTTTACGTCGTATGTAGTGTTAGTTACTTACCTATAAGTTCATCTTTCCAAGCCATTAGTTAACTTAGACGGACCATTAAGTTATGTATCTTCATAATTTGCTAATCAGGTGAGAGTCCTACCTATCCTTAGTGTGTAAGAAATTTCGCAACAAGAAGGAATGCACCAAAAATGACCAGTAAATCTATATAAATGCTTACATACAACAAATCATCAAAATTATTGAAGGTCTAGCATTAATGTAATATTTTAAAAGCAAGTCAAAACAATTACGTTTAAAAGCAATTTCAATTAAAAATCATAGAGAGAGGGGGACGATTATTCTGTTGTGTACACTGTAGATACTCCTAAGGCAACCGTAAGAAGGGAAGAAGTAGAAGATTAGTGTATAAATAAAAGGGTAAAGAGAAGGTAGGAGGCAATGACTGGAGGCTGGAAATCATATGTTCTATAAATGACACGCAATCGATTTTTGACTGTAAGGAGAGGGTGAGTACAGGTGAAAGTTGTCTGTATAAGAGCATATATATATATATATATATATATATATATATATATATATATATATATATATATATATATATATATATATATATATATATATATATAGAAACTGACATTCTTGTGGTAGATGGTACCTTGTGTAAAGAGAGAAGCGTGGTATGACTTGGTTTGTTCGTAGTTTTCAAAACGCGTGTTGTTCATCACAAAATTCAAGTGACAGGTCACAAATAATGAAAAACGAGGCAGTTCAAGAAATCTTTAAAATATTAAGAAGTATAAGCAACATAAATGAAAGAGCTTTTCCATTTGCCCTTGAAAAAGAGCTGTGATAAAATTGGCAGCGCTCATAAGTCAAAACTAATGCGGTTCAGAAGAATATCAATAAATTTGTTTATCTGGAAATGTTTCAAGATTTAGACATGAACACGAAGTTGATACAAAGAATTTAGTTTAGACTAAAACATCGGCCATAATGAATTTGAGGTGGTTTGAACCTGTAAAGAGAATGGGAGAAAACAACATAATAGGTGGGTTTCTTGTAATCAAAACCTGGAGAGTAATAATCAACAATAAAAGTTCTTAATAAGTAGAAAAACAAATTAGAATTGAGTCTTAGTGCCCCACTGAGGTATTAGTAATCTCCAACACACAAACACACACACACACACATATATATATATATATAGAGAGAGAGAGAGATGCACACAAATTTTATGAAATTTGTTTTATATATATAAATATTTTATACATATATATACATATATATATATATATATATATATATATATATATATATATATATATATATATATATATGTATATATATATATATATATATATATACTCGTATATATATATATTCATACAGATGCATTCGCGCCCACGAAGTAAGGCGAATCAACTCACTTCCTCGAGTTTGTTGTGGAACCTTGTGTCTAGTTGTACGATATCCGCCCGGGGTTTCAGTGTTTGCACAAGTCAACGCACATACATATTTCCCCCCCCCCCACTTTTTTATTTTTTTGTTTTTCCTTTTTAACGCCAGCGCGACGGAAACCAAAGTTTATTTCATTAAGCATTTAAGAGGCTGAAAAATGATTCATATTCCCGGAAATGTCTAAATATTTGTCGAGCGAGAGATTCGTAGAAATGATGGTTTACTCAAGTTTGCTGGAGTTTGCTTACCGAGGAGGTTCGGTTCAGCTGCTGTTGGGACGGAAGGAGATCTCAGCTCTCGCCTTGATTAGGAGGAGGCTGGGATTATTTCTCTCTCTCTCTCTCTCTCTCTCTCTCTCTCTCTCTCTCTCTCTCTCTCTCTCTCTCTCTCTCTCTCGGTTTATATATGTATATAAATGTGTTCTTTGTCTGTCTATCTGTCCGGCTAAGGTTAAGGAAAATGAATATTAGAACAATGTGCTTTAAATAATTTTCTCTCTCTCTCTCTCTCTCTCTCCCTCTCTCTCTCTCTCTCTCTCTCTCTCGTTATTGAGGCTCTTTCTCACTCACTCACTTCTTTAACTCTTTATTGCTACAAATTTCACTCAGCATTTAAGAAAGAATTTAAGAAATCTCAGTGCAGTAGCAACAATGAGAGTTATTACACAAACTGAAATTTATCTAAAATAAAAAAAATCTTGTCGTATCTATGTATACCATTTCAAACAGGCTTGAAGCTCTAATTACAATATATATATATATATATATATATATATATATATATATATATATATATATATATATATATATATAAATATAAGGGATACCAAGTATTCATAGAGGGTTTGTTGACAACAAAATGGTCTTCGGAAACATCATCTGGAACCCCTCTCTCTCTCTCTCTCTCTCTCTCTCTCTCTCTCTCTCTCTCTCTCTCTCTCTCTCTCTCTCTCTCTCCCCTTCCCAAGGCCTTTTTGCTTTGCATTCAGATGCACGTGCATTATAATCAGCATTGTAAACAGGCTCGCACAAATGCCTAACAATGATCTTCTCGAGTCATTGTGAAGCCATGAACAACGAGAGGCCCTCCTGAATGCCTCATAAAATTGGCCCAAATGAAAAACTCCTCCTTCTCTTCTCTCTCCCTTTTCCTTAAAAAGACGTTGCACCCTCTCCACGTAATGATGGCGAATTTCCCCCAAGATACCTCTCCCCACCCACCCCCTCCCCCTGCCAACCCCCAGCTCCCATCCCCAGAGGAGGAGGAGGAGGAGGAAGATCCTTCTCGTCCTACCTTGATCCTTAAGTTACCTTCATGTATTTGAAGTCAAGTGGGAGCGTCTTGTATGTCAGTCTTTATTGCCGGTAAGCTCCAGCTCCATTCGCGATCGGCTGGTGGCTCCTCGCTCCTTTTGATCGCCCGGCCGTTGAGGACAAGTTCCCACGGAATGTCGGGCGGATTTCGGCTCTATCAACGTCACCGCGATGGCACACGTTCCCACGTATACGTTCCCGGGACATTCCTCCTCCTCCTCCTCCAACTCCTCCTCCTCCTCCTCCTGCAACTCTTCCTCCTCCTCCTCCTCCTCCTCCTCCACCTCCTCCGTCAGCCATGCAGCAGCAGTTCCATGGCGTCTGAGGAAGAGCGAGTCCATTTACCGCCTTCGGCTGCTCCGCTGGAAGGGTCGTTTTCGTCGCGGCCTGCCTGGAGAGACGACGAGGTGGATGCGACTTGGACTCACTCGTTTTCCAGCCTTACGACGAGCGGCCTTAGAGGAGGTGGGGTCGTTCGGTGCCGATAAAAACGAGGCTTAAATGGATACTTTAATGAAAGCGTCTTCATTAGAATGGAGGCCAGTCAATTAATCTCCATAAACATGAAAACTAAGTATCGACGCGCTTGGAATGACAGAGAGAGAGAGAGAGAGAGAGAGAGAGAGAGAGAGAGAGAGAGAGAGAGAGAGAGAGGTACAGTGACAGAAAGAAAGAGGAATTGAAGAGGGAATGACTCAAGCATACGAACATTCCTTACGTCAAACGTCTTTGATATGAGAATAGTTGAAACCAGAAGTTGAATACCATGGCATTATAAAGATTACATTTCAAATTTTTAGCTGGGTATGGTCGACGCATAAATAGCTTACGAGGAATTCTTCGTATTACAAAAAAAAAAAAAAAAAAAGGAAAAGCAAGAGAACAGAATAAGAAATTTAAATGGCGGATTAGTAGAGATTTTCTCCTGGTAATATAAATAAATCAGCTATTGGCAACTGTCCTCAACTTCAGAGAGTTGCCAACTTCCGTTGGTGAAATATGCAGCACCCGCTGCTGACGAGCTTGATTTAGGTTGGTATGCCAGAGTCAGGTAGGCAGGTAAGTATCTTGAGTTTCTGATGGTTAGAGAAATGCAGCAACTTCTTACTGTAAACACCTTTACTTCCTCTCGCTTCTTCCTAATAAACACCATAATATTCTTTGGAAGCTTGAATTTCAAGTCAATGGCCCCTTTGGTGGGCTTGTTCCATTTGAATAGGTTTCATCTTCTGAATAATAGGAAAGTCTACAGTGAGGATTCTAATGGCTTCAGTTTCCTCAGGTAGGATAGGCACTATGGTTTTCTCGGCGACAAGTCACCAGCTCTTCGTCAGTATGCCCCAAATACTAATCATTAATGACAAATGACAAAAAAGTGTTCATTCATAATATTTAGACATTTTGTTAAAACTTCCACACAGAAGAATAAAAATGTGATCTCATCTTACCATCTCTGGGAAATGCAATTAAAGGCTTTTATTATTATTATTATTATTATTATTATTATTATTATTATTATTATTATTATTATTATTATTATTATTATTATTATTATTATTATTTTTTTTTTTTTTTTTTAGCTGACGGTAAATATACGCAGTCGACACCACTGGGATATATCTGTCTAGCTTCTGACTGGCTGATGCGTTTTGAATCGCATCCTTTGGTTAGTATTTTCAGTCAGGTCCCCCCCAAAAAAAGAAAAAAAAAAACACAATTGATGACAACTGGACCCCGTGAAAACGTACAAACAAGGATTCATCCACGCACCTTCTCCTCTCACAATCTATTTTGTTTCAGCTTCCACGAACAGAAAGGAAAAAAAAAAAAAAAACTCCTCCCACCTCCTACCAACCAGATTGTCTGTTTTCATCGCATCCGACTGGTTCAGAACCTCGCGACGTTATCAGATATAAAAAGCAGCTGCAATTGAATTCGGTTTTCTTTTCCCCGCTGCCAAATAAACATCATATCGTCCTCCCCCGCCCCCACCCCCCGTCAGCTGCGCTGCGTTCTCCTGTAATGCTACGCTGGAAAAAAAAAAAAAAAATCATTTCCAACCGGTCGTGTTTTGGCTGTAAAAAGCCCCGCTGGAAATGTTACATGCCCTTGTACCAGGAGCAAATGATGTCCGAGTTTTAAAATGTTTTTATTTTTTTTTTTATTTTTTAGCTTTTTTTTTTTTTTTATTCGCTAAACGGTCGGAAAAATGTTAAAAGAGTAAATTCTTTCTAATGGTATTCGTTCGTTAGTGGATTGATTTTTGACGCAAATACGAATAAGCACACACATATATACATAATATACATACATACATACATATATATATATATACATATACATATTATACGCACACACACACACACACACACACACACACACACATATATATATATATATATATATATATATATATATATATATATATATATATATATATATATATACACATATATGGTTATAACCACTTTAACTCGCTTCATCACACATCGCCTTCGTCAGTGGCTCGGAAATAAAGCTGAAACCGGTCAGGACCTGCACCCAGACTCTCATTTTTCACTTGTTGTGATGCGCTGAAACGGAAATTAACAGTACAAGGTCTGAAAGGTGTAACAGGAGGAAAACCTCAAAGCAGTTGCACTATCAATCAATTGTTAGGAAAGGTGGAAAGTAAGGTGGCAGAAAGAGAACATGAATGGAGGTACAGTAAAAGGAATGATAGGGGTTACAGTTACAGGCCGAGGGCACGCTGCAAAGTAATGCCTACAGTGCACCACATGAGGTGCACTGACGACACTAACCCCCTACGGGAGAGATCGATAAAGAAAACGGGAAAGTGTAGTAGGTGGCCAACTCATTTAATTTTGCCTTGCTCCTTTTTTTTTTTTACCTCATTTAAGAACAAATCCTTGGGGCAGACCTCGTGAGAGTCAGCTAGTGTAACTTAGCGGAGTCATGAAATCAGTCTGTAACTATAAAAGCAGAGTTTGCATACGGCAAATCTCCGCCAAGGTTGCCCAACCTACCTTCACCAAAAGGTCCCTTATCTAAATTCAGATTTCTCCCAAATTCTAATCACTTGTTGCTAGTCACGAGACGCACGCACCTTAGGTACAACTTTCGCAAAAATCCGGACATGTCTTTTTGCATAATCCTTTTAACGAAAGGTCCCTTATCTAAATCCGGATTTCTCCCAGAACCTAATCACTTGTTGCTAGTCACGAGACGCACCTTAGGTACAACTTTCGCAAAAATCCGGACATGTCTTTTTGCATAATCCTTTTAACGAAAGGTCCCTTATCTAAATCCGGATTTCTCTCAGAACCTAATCACTTGTTGCTAGTCACGAGACTCTCCTTAGGTAGAACTTTCGCAGAAATTCGAACATGTCTTTTTGCATAATCCTTTTAACGAAAGGTCACTTATCTAAATCCGGATTTCTCCCAGAACCTAACCACTTGTTGCCATTCACGAGACGCATCTTTGGTAGAACTTTCGCAAAAAATCCGGACATGTCTTTTTGCATAATCCTTTTAACGAAAGGTCACTTATCTAAATCCGGATTTCTCTCAGAACCTAATCACTTGTTACCATTCACGAGACTCTTCTTTGGTAGAACTTTCGCAAAAAATCCGGACATGTCTTTTAGCGTAATCCTGTTGACGAGTAGAAGAGTAACGGATCTGAAAATTAACGAGACCCAAATTTCTATGTATAAACTTACAAATATTCTATATCGTACATAGATAGTAACTTGTGTACAAAGAGGTAAATGGCAGTTTGCGAGTTGGATCTGCCCAAACACACTTCAATTCAGTTTGCATTGCAATTTCAAAG
The DNA here is from genome assembly GCA_039081455.1 of Macrobrachium rosenbergii. NCBI lineage: Eukaryota > Metazoa > Arthropoda > Malacostraca > Decapoda > Palaemonidae > Macrobrachium > Macrobrachium rosenbergii. Next base: position 24,150,429 of record JANJGK010000046.1, read on the forward strand.
GCTTTTTTGACGTTTGATGGCCGGCGCGTGGTATTATTATTGTTGGCCCCTAGGCTTTGTGATGGCTTGGCCGAGTGTTTGTACTGCGCTGTTAATGAAAAATAACAAATGACTTTTGCTAAATGAAATCGCTTAATTTTCTTTGTTTATCCGAGTAAAAGTTTTCTGTTTGTTGGGAATTAGCGGCGGTGGGGTCCGGTTCAGACTCTTGCTGATTGTACAGTGGCTATTTTTCTTGTTAAATTCTGTTTTAACAAATGCTCAGTTCTTTTTCAGGATATATATATATATATATATATATATATATATATATATATATATATATATATATATATATATTTATTTATTGTATAAATTTTATTTCACTTTAAATAGGGCATCAAAATTGCTAACTATATTTAGGAACGTGAAAGGAAATGTGTCATATATATATATATATATATATATATATATATATATATATATATATATATATATATATATATATATATATATATATATATGTGTGTGTGTGTGTGTGTGTGTGTGTGTGTGTGTGTGTGTGACTGATTTCCTTTCACCTTTCTAAATATAATTTTGATCCTCGATTACCAATGACATAAAATTGACACAAAAAAGCATAAAGGCAAAATGAGGGAATTATTTATCAAAACTGAATCTTCAAGACTTACAGAGTTAATTAGATCCTGAAAAAAATTATCACAAAAGTCCTTACTTTTACTTTTCATCGAACCAAACATTTAATTCTGTAATATCTCGCCCTCAAACTGCAAATAAAGGAACTGCTAACACAATTAGCAGCTTAATTGATATTTTGCAGTGACTAAAACTGCAGTCAGTGCTTTGCTAAATTGTGCAAATGATAATTCCATCCTATGAACAAGAAAATGAAAAGGGTAATGGATTAAAACATTAAAACATTAATGTGTAGTCAAGACCATCGCCTAGATATCTGGAATATTACAGATGATAATGTACAGAAACAAGCTGGTAAATATTTATTATTGATACTTTGATTGACGAGTCAGAAAATAGTTAGCATAGTTTAGCATTTGCTAGTAGCACGACAAGGAATTGATCAATAGTGTCCAAAGAAGGACCATCAACATAATTTGAAAAAATAAAAAACAAAATACTGTGGACATGCGCACGAAGGACCATAAAAACAAAACACTCTGAGCATGCGCAGAATGCTCTATCAAAATGAGGTTATTCAGAGATATTTTTTTTACGTAATTACGTTCGTCCACGAGAATCGGAACGTTTCATTTATGAAGTTGATGAAGAAAATATGAGTTAGATTGATAAAAATAAACTTGCGAGTTTGGATTCCGCAGTTCAGTATTTTGACGAAGGTTAAATCATTTGAGGTAATCGCCAAATGGAAGTATAAATCGCTCGTGAAACGGCCCACCCATTACTCAAATAAAGAAAACTACAATTTCACTATTTCGAAACGTTACAAATAGACTCAAAATTAGTTCTAGCTGGTCCAGTCATTCCTTTGCAACATTAATGACGAAAGTTTTAATTCACGTTTGTTTCCACTACGATAACATTCCACAGGTTTTTCTTTTTTTTTGGATTATTCTTTTTTTCATTCCTAGCTTTCACTTCCATTCTCTTAATACTTCGTGATTTTGAATCGTTCGTTTTCTGATTTGATTCTCTTGGAAGTGAATTTTACTTGAATATAGATTATAAAAATGTATTATTCAAGCGTCAGAATAACTTCAAATTTGACATTGTTTGGACCACAAAATCATATATATATATATATATATATATATATATATATATATATATATATATATATATATATATATATATATATATATGTTTGTGTCATCAACATTCATAAACCCTAGGGAATAGGCATCACATGTTTGTGTCACCAACATTTATAATCCAGAGAGAATAACAATCGCATATTTGTGTCGTCAACATACAACATTCAGATGGAATGCCCATCACATGTTTGTGTCACCAACATTCATAGTCCCTAAGGAATACCCATCGCATGTTTGTGTCATCAACATCCAACATCCAGATGGAGCACCCATCGTATGTTTGTGTCACCAACATTCATAGTCCTTAAGGAATACCCATCGCATGTTTGTGTCATCAACTACCAACATTCAGATGGAATACCCATGGCATGTTTGTGTCATCAGCATCCAACATCCAGAGAACACCCAATTTTGACCAAAAACCTCATCCTTTCGACAGCTGATTTTCTGCTGAGCCCAATAATGCCCGTCCAATCTTTTCCTCTGAATTTACTTCTTTCCGAGGCCATTTGTTGACATTCTAATTACTCCTTTAACCAGTCCCCCCAAAAGTCTTTTTCCTCGCGATTCTTTAACTTTTATGCGTTTTCCTTAATCACGGCTTGCAACAGGAAAGTTCAATGAGTCTTTTTTTCCCCGACATTAAAATAAAAAAAAACGACCCGGCCATTTCAACATCGCACCATCGGCTCCTTTTGTTCTTCCTTTATCCCTGACTTTTGACGCGACGGACGAATCTGTCAAAATATCTGTCAAAGTTTATTCTTTTGTCTTTTGACCGGCGTACACACACACACACACACACACACACACACATATACTTATATATAAATTTCTGACTCACACCAGGATCGAATCCTCGTCTTTCAGTTGAAAGACAAGACCGCTGTCAGCCAAGCCACACAAGTCATAAAAGAAGTTGGAACCTGAGTACCACTGTACCTAAGAATTTGCCGGGGCGGGCTAACTGGCTTGGTTGGCAGCGGTCTTGTCTTTCAATTGAAGTCCCGGGTTCGATCCTGATGTGAGTCAGGCATATATTTCTGTTCCACACATGAGTGTGTGTTGATTATATATATATATATATATATATATATATATATATATATATATATATATATATATATATATACATATATATATATATATATATATATATATATATATATGTATATATATATTATTCTAAATAATATGCAAAATACATTCCTGGGAATTATGAAAGAATGATATTTATTCTTATCGTTTTTTCTTTTTGACAAATAGCGAAAATCATCAAACAAAAGAACAACACAGTTACATATCGAATAATTAAGCCATCCTTTCCTTGCGCAGGTGATAGGGTTCATCCCTGTTCTCTCTCTCCCTCTCTCTCTCTTTCTCTCTCTCTCTCTCTCTCTCTCTCTCTCTCTCTCAGGACCGAATGAAACAGAAAAACCTGTTTTGTTTTTTGAGAAAATTTCTCTTGTCATCACCTACTACTGCTTCTGCTCTCTCTCTCTCTCTCTCTCTCTCTGTACATATATGTTCTTATTTATACGATATAGAAGATATCCTTGAAAGCAGGTATGGTCCTCTCTCTCTCTCTCTCTCTCTCTCTCTCTCTCTCTCTCTCTCTCTCTGTGAACCAGTCACCATCCTCTCAACGCAAGAATGGCAAAGAAAAAAACTTTGCTTGTTGAACAAAATTTCTCTTGTCTCCACCTGCTTCTTCTTCTGCTCTCTCTCTCTCTCTCTCTCTCTCTCTCTCTCTCTCTCTCTCTCTCTCTCTCATTAAAACTTTGGGCAAAAGCCGAAGAGAGAAGAAACGCAGGCGAGGGGTTGCGTGTTGTCATCTAATGCCCCTCTGAGAAGGCTGTTAAGGAAGCGAGTGTCTTTGGGGAATTTCCGGGCATATGCGTCTCTCTCCTGAAGGTGCTTCTTGAAGGTGCTCCTCGAGCATTTTCAAGCACGGAGGAACTCGCACGGAAGCACGCACGCGAAGGATTACACCAGGGAGAGAGAGAGAGAGAGAGAGAGAGAAAGAGCGAGAGAGAGAGAGAGAGAGAGAGAGAGAGAGAGAGAGAGAGAGAGAGAGAGAGAGAGAGAGCTACGGTTGGAACTGGAATGACAATGATGCGTTTAAGTTGTGGATTTTTGTATTTTTTCAGTTTTTGCATTTTTCTTATAAATAGGTATATATATATGCATGTATATATATATATATATATATATATATATATATATATATATGTATGTATATATACATACACATATATACATATATATATATACACACACACAAATATATATATATATATATATATATATATATATATATAAATATATATATATATATATATATATATATATATATATATATATATACATATATATATATATATATATATATATATATATATATATATATATATATATATATATATATATATATATATATATATATATATATATATATATATATATATATAAATGAGTTCAGTATTGTCACTGTCTGATATGAATCATTTATCCTAATACCAAAATTTCTTAAAAAGCAGAATGATGAAAGATATATTTTAGTATGAAACTGATAATGAAGAAAGTGAAAAATCAAAATGTAAATAACGTTTGGAAGTGAAATCACACATTTATTTATCTGTTAGATCATGCGTCTTTATTCACAATTGCGTCAAAGGATGAATGATTGTATCTAATTGACAAACGCGATGCATTTTCGGGTCATGTGTTTATTAACTGTCTGAATATTCGTACGTTCGCACTTGTCTTTGTGAACTATTCCCCGCTTACCTGACAGGTGGTTGAACGCGGCCATTATGTGATCACTATTTATGACCGCGCTTTGATGCAGTCAAAGGAGAATGCATTTCTTTGCTTGAGAGCGTGCTCGTGGTGTTTACAAAACCTTTTGTTCGTGGAAATGCGAAAGCAAATTTTTGTTTGATTATCCTTCCGTGATTGTTTTTCTAGTCGCCTGCACGACTAGAGAGAGAGAGAGAGAGAGAGAGAGAGAGAGAGAGAGAGAGAGAGAGAGAGAGAGATCTTGTCCCATCAAAGGAATGCACATTTCCGTTATACTTCACCTTTGTGTGACTGCACACCCTCCTTTGTTCGTATGTGAGGGTGGAGTATGTTTCCTGAATGAATGGACAACCCCCCCCCCCTTTTCCACAGTCCTAATACCCCCTACCCCCGCAGAAAGCGATCGCATCGCTGCGCAGAACATAGCATACATATTCACGTTGTTTCGAGCAATGGAGGGACCCTTGTTCTTTCTCCCGTTGCAGAGTTGATTTATTTTTTTCCTCCGATTTCGAAGTCGAGGAAGACACTGAAATACACGTGCTTATACATATGCACGCTTCGCGCGTTTGTCAGTACACGTGTAAATGTGAAACAGCAATGCACGTGTTTATGCATATGCACGCGTCGCATATTCGTCAATACACGTGTAGTCGTAAATGTCAAACAGAAGTGCACGTGTCTGTACATATGCACGCGTCGCACATTTGTCAGTACATGTGTAAAAGTTATACAGGCAAGCACAGAAAAATAGACATGTGCATCTTTTATACTTTTCCCTTCATATGATTTGACGCTTTTTGCATCTTTCAGTAATGACATTCTCACGTTTGTATTGATACACATGTAAGCTTCATATTTTTGACGGTGCATGTATATTTAGCATGACACAGTTTCTCTTTATATACTGTTATTCACTTCCAGTTTTTAAAATTTTCATTTTCTGCTCTAACATATATTTGCAAGTGTGTATATATAGCAAACTTAGATATATACCCATATTTACTCATTCACTCACTAAATCTTACTTTTACAACACTTTACTTTCATAATTGCACTTTATAGCTCGTCCAAAGCATAGGCATTTGTTTATCCGTATTTATGCATACGTCTAAGCAAAAGTTAGCGAGTAAAAGGAAAACACTCACAAAAACATTCTAATTCCCTCATTCCTCCAGCTGTTGTAATCCTCCTTCTCTCCTTAACCCTTCCTCTCATTTTCTTCTCATTCTGTAACTGCACTTGAGGCAAAGTCCTCCTGCTAGCTGCTTCACCATCTCATTATGGCACAGTCCACCCCATTTTTTTTTTTCTGCTTGCGTTTCCTCTGTGAAATAAGCAGTTTTCCGTCCTTACTCCTTTTCAAAATGGACGGAGAAGAAGGTATCTGCTATTAACAATAGTTCTGCGTGCCATTTATAACTGTGGTAACGTGAATGTTGATTTTACGTCTCTCGGAACCCCTACAAGCAAGATACAATCTCCTGCTTGCATTTGCTCTATGAAATAAGAAGTTTTCCGTCCTTGTTTCTTTTAAAAATGGAAGGAGAAGAAAGGTATCTGCTATTAATATCCGCTATTAACGATAGTTCTGCGTGCCATTTATAACTGTGGTAACGTGAATATTGATTTTAAATCTCTCGGAAGGCCAACAAACAAGAAAAAATCTCCTGCTTGCCTTTGCTCTATGAAATAAGCAGTTTTCCGTCCTTACTCCTTTTAAAAATGGAAGGAACAGGAGACATCTGCTATGAACAGCAGTTCTACGTGTCCTTGATACCTGTGGCAACGCGAACATTGATTTTACATCTCTCGGAAACCCAACAAACAAAGGCGAGAAACAAAGACAGTTTATTAAACGAATATTGGGTATCACAACCTACCATCATGATTAAAAACGAAAAACCCTTCGAACTTAGAGTTTTATTATATCTTTCCACACAGTAAGAATCAAATGACGAAAACTCTCCAGTAAGACTTCCAGCTCGAACATCATTTCTTTAATAATAATATAAAGGAAGACCAGGAGAAAGTGCCGCAATCGTTTCTTTAATATAAAGAAAGTCCAGGAAAAGTGCCACAGAGGGTTCGTGACGACGCAGTTCCCATTTCTGTTCCCCATCGGATACTGTCACTTACCTTCCGTCTGCGAGATGACTCGAGCGTTTGTTATTTTTTTTTTATGAAGTAAGAGGTCTTAAATCTTTATATTGTGTCGCTGTAAACAGAATACGGGATTGTCTGTTCCGGGTCTTTGTACGGTTGGAAGCAGAATGCTCTTGTGAGATTTTTCTGGCTTGAGAGATTTCTCAATGTTCCGTCTTATTATGTTTCTATGGGGAGGTATACTTACACACACATACACACACACACACACACACACACACATATATATATATATATATATATGTGTGTGTGCGTGTGTGTGTGTGTGTGTGTGTGTGAAACAAAACCAGTATACCTCACTAAATATATATATATATATATATATACATATATGCATACATATGTATATATATATATATATATATATATTATATATACATAACCCATACACAGAAACATCCGGGTTTTAAGTTGAATGACACATGAACTTTAAAAAGTAAAATGTAAGCGTTAATTTGCATCGGGCATTAATAAATGATTTCTGTTTTCATTTCATGAAGCGCTTCGGAACAATTACTCCCAGCTCATTTATTTTTTCGTGTCGCTGAAACGCAGAATCCATCATATTCCAAATTCCTCGTGTAAAGCATATGTCGAATCTAAAATGCCGTGATGATGAATATTCCGACGCAGTCTCTTAGCGGGGGTTACGATTGTTTTTTACTTTCTACTTTTTTTTACCAAAAAAAAAAAAAAAGAAGTATCTTTGGATGGTTATACAAAGGGTTTTATCACTGAGAAGAATTCTTTTGTTTATATTTTAAATTTTCATTTTGTATCTTGTGATTTCTTTTTCTTTCATTTTGTCAATTTTTAAACGCGTTATCTTTCAAGGTTTGAAAATACTCAAATCAAAATTCATACCTGCTTAAATCTGGTTTTTGTAACCAATAAAATTGATGGCTTGTTCACTTTTTTTCTCAGCTTCAACTATTAAATCTGATCGTTCCAATGACTTAAAAAAAATCCATGGGCTTTCGATAATTTCAGTCAATGACTTAAAAAAAATCACGGGGCTTTCAATAATTTCAGTCAATGACTTAAAAAAAATTCACGGGGCTTTCAATAATTTCAGTCAATGACTTGGAAAAAAAATCTCGGGCCTTCCAGTAATTTCAGTCAATGACTTAAAAAAATCCCGGGGCTTTCAATAATTTCAGTCAATGACAAAAAAATTCTTGGGCTTTCAACAATTTTAGTAATATTTAATTATTTGTGCAAATCTCTTTTTATTTTGTTCTAAAATTTATTGTGTATCAATGTTTACAACTCAATCTAAGGTCAAGCGCCCTTTCTACTTACAGGTGACCAGTGGAGAAAATCGCACCCACGCCCCCTCTTTCCGCTTCCCCCCTCTTACCCCTAAACATATGACAATCCAAGCAAAGCCCGAGATGTGAATGCTTGTAGCAGTCACACAATACTTCCTTAGAGGACGCAGTGGAATAATTTATAACTTCGAAAATAATAATGCACCTTTTTTAAGACAAAATCCTGATGAATGAACATTCGCCCATTCCTTGACATAGAAGTTACAAGTCATGTATCTCTTTCGACTGTTATTCACTTCCTTCTTCTTGGTTACACCCGGCTATTCGATTATCTGCCGCATCCTCGTACTTAATGTGGGCCTGGGCAGTTTAAGGCTATTAAGGTACGCGAGATTTATTTTGAGGTCGGAGGAAAGCCTTTTAAGATATACCTCTCACAAATGGCAAGATTGTTATTGATGTTTGTCTGTCTCTTTATATATATATATATATATATATATATATAAGAAAGATCACAGTACAGTGTCCTGTGTTTACTATGGCATTCGAAAGCAATCCCAAATTTTCGTCTTTCAATATCCCAAAAAAAATCATGGCATTCTATTCATCTCTCTCGTTTCCCCTTAACCCCCTGCTTTAACTATCAATATTTCTCTCCCTCCCCTCGCTCTTTATCTCTCTCTCCCTCTCTCTCTTTCTCTCTCCCTCTCTCGCAAATATCTTCAATTCACTCGAGCGGGAAATTAAAATTTGCAAAAACAGTCTTTGTGAACCGTCATATGCGAGGCGGACAGTCATAAACAAACTGGATTTCCTCGAATATGAAGGAGGGAGCCAATCATTCACGAGAGAGAGAGAGAGAGAGAGAGAGAGAGAGATTGTATTGATTTATTGGAGCATTTGGTAACAGATATAACTGAGGGAAAAGAGAGAGACGTTATCAGTTCGTTGGTGCATTTGGCTATCGCTGGAGAGAGAGAGAGAGAGAGAGAGAGAGAGAGAGAGAAGGGGGTCATATGAATACTTTTGTTCTTGAATTTATCTTAAGATGAATCCAAAAATAAATAAATAAGTATATAAAAAGAAAGAGAGAGAGAGAGAGAGAGAGAGAGAGAAAGAGAGAGAGAGAGAGAGAGAGAGAGGGAAAGTGGGGGGGGCGGCCAAAAGAATACTTATATTCTTGAATATATCTTAAGGTGAATCCAAAAATAAATGCATAAATATTTATAAAAGAGAGAGAGAGAGAGAGAGAGAGAGAGAGAAAGGGGGGGGGGGCATAGGAATACTTATGTACTTGAATGCATTTTAAGGTGAACCCAAAAATAAATAGATAAGTAAATAAATATGTTGCTTAATATTACTTTCAATTGAAGAGTGTGAAAAACTATGTAAAAATAGTGAAAAAAAAGATTCTCTTGTTTACATTCATAAAGACTGATTAGAAACTAAAGGAATTATCGCTCAAAAATTCATGTTTATTAATAAATAGAGAGTAAAGAAAAATAATAAAATATTACTTATTACTTACGGATTGGTATTAATGACTTCCCTTTGGAGATGCTCTGGAAAAAAAAGATAAAATATAAAAATATGAAGATAAAATATAAAAGTATAAAATAATATAGAAATATAAAATATCAATTAACTGAATAACTTGTAATTCAGAGGACAGGCTAGTCTGTCAGTCTGAAGATGTCAAAAACAATTTTCTCAAAGCCTCGAAGACCTCAAAAGAAGAATTACTAGAAATTACAATTTTCTCAGAGAACTATCGTATTAGATTCTCT
>JANJGK010000046.1:24165244-24166548 GCA_039081455.1 Macrobrachium rosenbergii
ATTACAAGTACAAATTAAAATTACTTATATCCAACTTTTATCAATTGTTACTTTTTGTACATTCTTAAATATCTCTCTCTCTCTCTCTCTCTCTCTCTCTTCTCACCAAATTACAAGTACAAATGAAAATTACTTATATCCAACTTTTATCAATTGTTACTTTTTATACATTCTTTAATCTCTCTCTCTCTCTCTCTCTCTCTCTCTCTCTGGATTGCCCGAAAGTTTGACTTTTCACTTTTATTGGATATTTCCATGTTTATTGGCAAACATTTCAGCCCTCTTGGGCTGCGTAGATATTGGCTGTCGATCCGTGTCAATAAAAAGGTTCGGATTGACTATGTTCGATATAGCGCTGCCGACTAGCGCTCGGTAAGGCTCCTTGCGCTACCTTCTTTGCGCTCGAATATCCTCCTAAGATGATAATTAAGATATCGCGAATCTACCGACGAACTCCGGAATTCACTTCGTGATTCCGTTTTCCTGTCGGAGGAGTTTCTATCGTTTCCTGTACCATTTAACACATTTTTTTTGGTAGTAATTTTTTTGCCTGTCTGCTTCGAGCCCGGGCTAGATGAAGGTATTAGTTTGCCCATTCTATGGACATAATTACTACATAATTACTACTTGGAAATTATAAATAAGAAATAAAGAAATAATCTCTCTCTCTCTCTCTCTCTCTCTCACTAATGCTGATGTTATCTGGGAATGACAATAATGATGATAATTTGGCGCCTAATATCTTATGAAAAATAAATCCAAAGAGAGAGAGAGAGAGAGAGAGAGAGAGAGAGAGCAGTTTCTCTTGACAAATCATTTCTGATCCGGCTTTCTTTTGTAGGCAGATTTTTTTTTATCAAAATACGTATTATCCTGTATACTTAAGGAATACTTTTTATTCATACTCTGTCTATAGTAATTCTTCTGTTATCATATCTATCTATCTATCTATCTATCTATCTATCTATCTATCTATCTATCTATCTATCTATCTATCTATCTATCTTTACGTGCTCTAAAAGAGTCGAAAGCGAATAAGAAAAATATAGCTGGCTCCGGGAAGACTAACAATCTTTTGACGAGGTGCAGTAAGATGGAAGAAGGAGAATATGAACGGAGGTACAGTAAAAGGAATGAAAGGAGTTGCAGCTAGGGGCCGAAGGAACGCTGCAAAGAACCGTAAGCAATGCCTACAGTGCACCGCATGAGGTGTACTGACGGTACTAACCCCTTATGAAGTACAGAAATTCATATACCTGCTCTCTCTGTCTCTCTCTCTCTCTCTCTCTCTCTCTCAATCAATC
>JANJGK010000046.1:24166648-24169148 GCA_039081455.1 Macrobrachium rosenbergii
TTATTATTTTATTTCCGTTCGAGAGTTTGATTGTTTGAGTTTACACTGATCTGCATTTGTTATATTTATTCTCTCGTTGCCCACTTGATGTTTATTGTCTGTTTCCTCTGTCCATTTTATCTCTCTTTCTGCATGGCTTCCTTATTGTCACGTATCTCTCTTCGTTTATAGGAAGTCGAATTTTTAAAGACTCAATAAGTAAAACATTTTCTATCAACTTTGTTTTTGTAAAAAAAAAAAAATTTCGCTAAAGTCCCATTTTCTATTTCATTCTATCAACTTTGCAAAAAAAAAAATAGGATGCTTAATTTCCATTTTCTATTTCAGTCTATCAACTTTAAAAAAATTTGACCCTAAAGTCCAATTTTCTATATCAAAATTGTCTTGCAAACACTCATATTCTTTGTAATTGCAAAAATTAATTATACAGTTGATTAAATTTTCTGTTACTTTGTAAAAATATGACCCCTAAAGTCCAATTTTCTATTTGAAAATTGTCTCGCAAACACTCGTGTTCTTTTGATATTGCAAAAATTAATTATAAAGTTGATGAACTTTAATAAAATAATAAAGTAATTAACGTCTTTACTGATAAATTTTAAAAAGACTCCAGGGGATTACTGCAAACAGTTAGTTTATGTTCGAATTACGCGAAAGCAGTCATGCACTTGAGTTCGATTGGATTTCCATATCGCGAGGTAATAATTTCATATATTGTTGAATATAAAAGAACATTCACTGAGATTTCATTCGATGTTTATTTTAATGAAAAAAAAATTAAGAAGCTTACTTTTTTTGTCTAACTCGCGAAAGATACTCATTTAGAATATTTTTTTCTACGATGTTTGCAGCAATATTACAGAGACGAATCCATACACACAAACACAACCACACATATATATATGTATATATAAATATACATACATACATGCATATACTGTATATATATTTATATATATATATATATATATATATATATTATATATATATATATAATAATATATATATATATATATATATACACACACGCATACACACATACTCATTTCATCTTGAATTCGCAAGCTGAGCAGGAAACAGCCACCGCTCTGTAGTCTGTGATACGAGCACACTTCACACACAAACGAGCAAATACCCATTAAATCGGAGGTAAGGGCCGTCTTGCTACGGCTTCCGGAACTATTGTAATCCGGGACGAACGTATAGCATGGAATTAATGAATTCTGGAACTATTGCAATATTGAGCTGCCGTAATGTGAAATTCGTAAACCGGACGCAAATTGGCACTATCGCAGTATGAAACTAACTCACACTTGGAACTACTGCAGTGTGGCCCTATCGTATTTTATGATGATTGCATTCCGGCACTATTGCAACATGACACAGTTGCATTCTGCAAGAACTGCATTCAGGACCTATCGTAGTATGAAAGTATCTCAGTCTGGCATTATCGTATTCAGTATCTATTGCATTCGATGATTATTGCATTCGGTAATTATTGCATTCTGTCGCTATCGCAATCTGACACTGTTGCATTCTGCAAGAACTGCTTTCAAGACCTACCGCAGTAGGAAGCTTGCAATCAGGCATTATCGTATTCTATAATTATTGCATTCCGGCACGGTTGCATTCAGGACCTACAGTAGTACGAAACTATCGTATTCTATCATTATTGCATTCTGGCAACTATTGCAACATAGCACTGTTGCATTCTGCAAGAACCGTACTCTATAAATATCGCATTCTGGCGTTATTACAATCCGGCACTGTTGCATTTCTGCAAGACCAGCAATCGGGACCTACCCGCAGCAGGAAACTATATCTCGATCAGGCACTATCGTAATCCGGCCGCTGCAACTGCTTTCATTGCATTTGTATGAATTTATCGCAATGCCAGCCAGATGCAGTTGTTGGGAAAAATCGCGCGAGCATGTTGAGTGCTTTGTACATAAGCCGATCTGACAGGAATAATCACCGTTGCTATTTGAACTCGACGGAGAATTTCCGAAAACTGACGACGATGGTAATCATTTACTGTCATTAATATTAATGTTGATTGGAGGGGAAAGACTCTTTGGGGTGAATTTTTGTGTTTCACGTTTTGTTCTTGAATTGAATTGAGTATAGAATTTAGGGCAAAGGCCAAGCACTGGGACGTATGAGGTCATTCAACGCTGAAGTGGAAATTGGCAGTAAAAGGTTTGAAAGGTGTAACAGGAGGGAAACGTCTCAGTTGCACTATGAATCAACTATTAGGAGAGGGTGGAAAGTAAGATGGAAGAAAGATAATATGAAAGGAGGTACAGTAAAAGGAACGGAAGGGTTGCAGCTAGGGGCCGAAGGCGCGCTGCAGAGAACCTAAGGTAATGCCTACAATGCACCACATGAGATGCACTGATGGTACCTACCCCTCTACGGGGACTTTTGCTCTTGGTTAATAGACAAGTTCTCACAGATGGACAATTTGTAAGATATTCTTGATGTGGTTTTTAGTCAGGTG
>JANJGK010000046.1:24174148-24176648 GCA_039081455.1 Macrobrachium rosenbergii
ATCGAAATTCGAGCGATGTCTTGCCGCGGCTGACTTTGAGAAGGGGGCGAGAAGTTCCGCTATTTCTTATGAAACCTGGTCTGGATATGAAGTAATTTAAAAAAAAAAAATTTCATAATGTATTTAGAATCATTATTATTGACAGGTAGACAGACAGACAGAGAGAGAGAGAGAGAGAGAGAGAGAGAGAGAGAGAGAGAGAGAGAGAGAGAGAGAGAGAGAGAGAGAGAGAGAGAAAGGCTTTTCTTTTTCCTTTATTTGAGTAGTGTATATATATGCGTGTGTGTGTGTATAAATATGTACATATGTGTATATGTGTATATGTATATATACATATATATATATATATATATATATATATATATATATATATTATCATATTATATATATACTGTATATACTGTGTATATTGTATATATATATATATATATATATATATATATATATATATATATATATATATATATATATATATACATAGTAAGAAAGACCATTTCCTAATTATTAAACAGTTCAGTTACCCGTCTTAAAACCTCCTTTACTTATCTTTATTATTATTATCTTTATTCCAGAGCGTCCTTCGAGAACTGTCGAGCATGATGTGGGCGGCCACGAACGGGCGGGCGTCGATCCGCGAGGTAACCGTCTCCTTGCCCCGAACCTGGAAAATCAACTCCTTGACCTGCTCGCTCTTAATACCCCTCCTGGCGACCTCCTCGCCCACCGACGCCCACATCCTGGTCACCTCGCCCCACCCCGCCTTCGGGTCGCGCCCCTGGACGCAGCAGAGCCAGGGCTGCGGGCGGCAGGGGGACTTCATCCAGGTGGGCGGGGACCTGCTTTGGACGTCCTCGAACGACTCCTACACCCACGCCGCCCGCCTCCTCCTGATCGAGTGGGCGAAGTTCCGGTGGGGCGTGTTCGACGAGAGGGGCCACGTGAACGACCCCCCTCTACCCGCCCACTTACAGAGACCCCAACACCTACCAGTTTTCGGCGACGGCTTGCGCCGACGGGGCTGTCAAGGGCGCCGCTTGCGATCCGGTGCAGCCCGGGTGTTCCTTCTCGCCGGATCCTTACACCAATTCCCACCTGGAGTCGTCGCTGCTGGCGATGTCGGAGCTGCCCTCCGTGAGTTGCAATGTTTTTATTACTCCCTTTTTTATTTTGCCTACTAATTTGTTTTGTGATTTAGTTTTATTACTGTCATCATTCTTTGACGTCAGTTTTTCTTAATTTTTTCATTTCCATTATAACTTTGATGTAGGGTTTGCAGACCTTCGCCAATTGTCTTCAAATTGTTTTACCTACCGACTGACTTTATTTTCATTTCATTTGTTTATAAAGTGTGATTCAGTTACAACTTAATACTCACTGATTTTACGATAACTTGATTTGGTCATTTGAAATAATTTACGTATTATTATAATTCCAGCGAATTTTTTTTATCGAAGTCATCTGCATAAATAATTATATTACTGATACATGTTTAATTTATTTATTTAGATCTCATACATTTTTTACTTCTGATTTTCCATTGAAACATACCAAATTGCAGCCCTCTAGCCTCAGTAGTTTTCATTTTATTTAACGTTAAAGTTAGCCATGATCGTGCGTCTGGCACCGCTATAGGTGCCAGCAACACAGGCCAACACCGGGCCGTGGGTGAAAGTTTCATGGGCCGCGGCTGAGAGTTTCATGGGCCGTGGCTGAGAGTTTCACACAGCATTATACGCTACAACGGAAAACTCGATTGCGCCGAGAAACTTCGGAGCATTTTTTTACTTGTTTAATTTGATGTCATCATCCATCTGACGAGTTATTTGCTTCACTGGGGTCAAAATTACTCAATTTTAATTTTCCGTTGAGTGACTCATTAACTCGAGAACTAAGCTGTCCCAAAATGGAAAACTCAAGTATCTGCAAAATTTTCGAAATTGAAATATGCCACCTATTAGGCTCTTGAAACTAATACACAAGTTACTGCAGTTTCAGAATGATTCTTCAGTGCTTTATTTAACGGGTCCCATTTGCAGCATCTGTAAAATCAGTGGTAAGACAAGGGGAAAACTGCAGTATCTACCATTTTTCTCAGTTTTGTATTTTTGCAGATACTGCAGCCTTCCATTTTAGGGCAGTATTTATGAGTGATATTTATTTTAGACTTTATTTTACCTGAGAATTCATTCGGCAAATTGTTTCATCACCGTTTGAGTGTTTTAAGAAGCGACTTCTTCGCTTTAGTTGCTTAAGTAAGAGGACTGCAATTTTCAGCTTCGTGGTATCTCCCTTATGATTCTGACCATTTACCTGTTCAGATGGACTTTTCATTCTTTTATATTTCTGGCTTTAGTCTTCTGTAAAAGAAAACTATTGAGACGGCTATTTGTCTGTCCGTCCGATCTTTTCCTGTCCGCCCTCGGATCTTAAAAGCTGCTGAGGCTAGATGGCTGCAGATTGCTATGTTAATCATCCACCCTCCAGTCATCAAACATACCAA
>JANJGK010000046.1:24179148-24195600 GCA_039081455.1 Macrobrachium rosenbergii
CTCGTACTCCTCCACCTCCTCCACTTCGTACTCCTCCTCCTCCTCATACAACCCCTCCCTCTTTCCCTTCCCTTCTCCTCCACCCCCCCCTCTCCAACTCCCTCTAATTCCACACCCTGTTGCCTGTACCATTGATTAGGATTTTAGCCAGATGAAGCTGGGTCAGTGTAATTAGTTGTTGACGGCGTTCGTCCCGTACTGTGTTCTGTTTCAACACTTTTTTTTTCTTTCTTTTTAATCGGTGCTAGTCTTTTATGCTTTTCCTTTCTATTTTCTGTATTGCAGCTTTGCATGCAACTACCCTAAGAAAAAAAAAATATATATATATAAGTTCAGTAAACTATAAAGTACCTATAGAACTAGTATGATCACCTTCCTTGTACAATAATAAATTTTTTGTCTACACAATGAAACCCATTTCCATTTCGTAAGATAATCACCACATAGCAACTCTTCATTACAAAATCTAAATATCTATAATCAGCATTGATAGATTAGTATAGCCATTTGCAATACTCAAACAACTGTAATTAAAGAACTCTTGCACTCTGTAAAACAATCTATGCATATACACCACCCTCATCATACAATATTCACAAAAGTACTTTACAAGAATCACATGAATATTCTATCCACCAGTCAAAATACACATCTACATCATCATACACACGTATAATAATCACATAACAACGCCCCAAATAAGAGCGCTCAAACGCACTTTACAAAAATCAACACGCTTGACATCTCATGACAGTCCGTCATAACTACTCAGCGTAATAACTCAAAAAATTAATGACTCATTTGCTTTGCGAAATACATTATCGACGTAATTATCCAGCGTCCATTATGAAAATTAATTTTTTAACGTCCGCATTATCGTGTCTTATGACGGACGTGATAATAGGCTCGCTTCGTGGTGTGTTAGTGCCGTCAGTACACCTCACGTGTTGCACTGTAGGCAATTACTGAAGGGTGGTTGCAGCCTTCCTTCGGGCCCTAAGAGTCGCTCTCTGTTGTCTGTAAATAGACTTGGTATCGACAGGGTCTGTTAACGATTTATTTTCCTCCGCTTCTGCTGCTTGAATTTTTTCTGCTATTCTCCCTTTTTCAGCCTTTTACTTTACCTCCATTTCCGCTTCCTTTCTTCCGTCTTGCTGTCCATCCTCTCTAACTGTTAGTTCTTAGTGTAATTGTTTGGTTTTCTCCCGGTTCCTCCTTTAGAGATGTGTAAGTCATCTCCTTTATTTTCTTGGTCTCTTTGACTTGATTGCCAACCTCTCTAACTCTCCCTTACTAGAGTCTGGAGTGCTTATTATTATTATTATTATTATTATTATTATTATTATTATTATTATTATTATTATTATTATTATTATTATTATTCAGAAGATGAAACCTATTCGTATAGAACAAGCCCACCACAGGGGCTATTGACTTGAAATTCAGCTATTATTATTATTATTATTATTATTATTATTATTATTATTATTATTATTATTATTATTATTCAGAAGATGAAACCTATTCGTATGGAACAAGCCCACCACAGGTGCCATTGACTTGAAATTCGATTATTATTATTATTATTATTATTATTATTATTATTATTATTATTATTATTATTATTATTATTATTATTCAGAAGATGAACCCTATTCGCATAGAACAAGCCTACCACAGGGGCCATTGACTTGAAATTCAATTATTATTATTATTATTATTATTATTATTATTATTATTATTATTATTATTATTATTATTATTCAGAAGATGAACCCTATTCATATGGAACAAGCCCACCAAAGGGGCCACTGACTTGAAATTCAAGCTTCCAAAGAATATTATGGTGTTCAGTAGGAAGAACTAAGAGGAACTAAAGGGAAATACGGAAAGACGAGATCTTCGGCGCAATCGAGTTTTCTGTACAGCCTCTACAGCTTATAATCAAGGCCACCGAAAATAGCTCCATCTTTCGGTGGTCTCGGTATAATGCTGTATGATAATAATAATAATAATAATAATAATAATAATAATAATAATAATAATAATAATAATGATAATTTCCTTAAATTTATTTTTCATAATATATTCTGTAACTTTACTGTAGTATCGATTACTTTTATAATAATAATAATAATAATAATAATAATAATAATAATAATAATAATAATAATAATTCCTTGAAAGATATTTTTTACCATCTAATCTAAAACTACGACTCCTGTTATAATAATAATAATAATTCGTTAAAAGATATTTTTACCATCTAATCTAAAACTACTGCTCCTGTTATGATAATAATAATAATAATAATAATAATAATAATAATAATAATAATAATAATAATAATAATAATAATAATTCCTTGAAAGATATTTTTTACCATCTAATCTAAAACTACGACGACTCCTATAATAATAATAATAATAATAATAATAATAATAATAATAATAATAATAATAATAATAATAATAATAATAATAGCAGCAAATAAGCCTATCCCATCCCAAAGTACATCGTTAATACATTTGCTCGCGCGCAATCGCGCCGTGAAATAACACCTCCCCCATTAATTTGAAACTGTCTGCTCGCGCAAATCCTAACGAAGCGTAATGTTATGATACTGTAGTTTCCCAATTGGTATACGATTCAACCCGGTCATTAAGTATGCTAATAATTCTGATTACCTGTAATTATCCTTCGGGATGGATTACATAAAATTTTCATACTAATTAGGGGAATGCGCCCCCGCCCCCCCCCGGCTCCCACGGGGGGCTGGGAGGTGCAAGATCAGCGTGTTTGCATTTGCAACTTTTTCATTTGCAACTTTTTCATCACCATAAATATGTCGGTAGCTTTGGAGGCGGACGTGGAATGAGAGCGCCGTTGATTGATTGATTGGTTTGTTAATTATGCCCCCCCCCTTTTTTTTCCCTCTTGCTTCTTTCCTTCTTTCTTGTATTTTTCATGTTGATTATGCCCTATTTTTCTATCTTGTTTCTTTTCTCTTCCTTGTATTTTTTGATTGCAAGGAGTAAGAACACCCCTAATTGATTGACTGATTTGGTAATTATGCCCCTATTTTATTTTTTCCTTCTTTTTTTATTGCAAGGAATGAGAATATCTTTAGTTGATTGATTGATTTGTTGATTATTCATTTTGCCCTCTTGATTTTTTCGTCCTTTCTTGTATTTTTGATTGCGAGGAGTGAAAACGCAGATAACTGATTGATTGATTTGTTAATTATGCCCCCTTTTCTTTCTCTTGCTTCCTTCCCCCTTCCTTGTATTTTTGATGTTAATTATGTCCCCTTTTTTTTCTCTCGTTTCTTTCCTTCTTCCTTGTATATTTGATTGCGAGGAATGAGAACACCTTTGATTGATTGATTGATTAATCAGTTATGCTTTTTTTCTTGCTTCTTTCTTTCTTACTTGTATTTTTGATTGCGAAGAATGAGAACACTCCTAATTGATTGATTGATTTGGTAATTATGCCCTTTTTTTGTTTTGATTTTTTTTCTTCTTCCTTGTATATTTGATTGCAAGGATTGAGAACGCCATTCACTGACTGAATGTAATTTCATAATTAGTTTACCCAAAGATATTCTAATAGTATAACAAGAAGAGTAATCTATTCCTGTCCGTATCCTGTACAATACCGTATGGTACAACAATACAAGACGATACAATTCTGTATAAGAATGCTTCATTCCACAAAATAATCGTTTACCAAACAGTCGCTCTCCATAACAATTCCCAGACATACACAGAATCCGCCGCCTACTCCATCATCTCATTCTGGCTTCTTCAGTTTTCCCCTCCATTCAACAAGACTTCCAAATATCCACTTCAGTGACCCGGGGCTACATTCCCTAGGAAGGCATCTCTCCATTTGCATCTTTTCATCTAAATTCCATTTGCTAATTACCCGTCCTCTCTGCACTCGTCCCGAGCCGGTTTCTACTCTTTGAAGGTCCTGCGTAGAGCATCATCCTGTATATTTTCTTGGTTCGTATTCGAGTTTTAATTTTTTAATTCGTTATTCTTCTAGTTTTTCTGGATTTATGTCATTTCTTCATCAGCCCTTTTTTGTGTGGCTTTACGCGTGTAGGTCCAGCAACCTCATCTCTAAGTGCTAGCTGGGAACCGGATGGCTAACAGACTGGAACTAGTATTCTAAAGGAAAGTAGAAACATCTGGTATTGTCTGTGTAAAGTTATGTGGAACTTTATCACCACCTGTGACCATCAGAAAGCAGCTGCTTAACTGTCAGCCTTTCCTAAATTGACAATATCTGTCATTTCATCTTTTGTAAATAATTTCGTTAGATTCTTAGTACCAAAAAGCAGGTACATAAATATCAGCCTTCCTGTACTGACAGTGGAAACAAAAGCAGAAGCGAGCGTCTGTTCACTGAAGATAAAAACCAAACCCTCAATATCTTTCCTGGAGGCTGACAGACCTCCAAAGCTTGAATGGCGTGACTGTATCTTCTGTGTATCTCTCTCTCTCTCTCTCTCTCTCTCTCTCTCTCTCTCTCTCTCTCTCTCTCTCTCTCTCTCTCTCTCTCTCCGTCGATGTTCACTTCACATAGAAGTCAGTTTTTGATAGCTCCGTAAATTTTTCTTCCCCTCCTCTTGTCAGTCCTGCCATGCCACTTCCCTCTCTTTCTCTTTCTCTCTATCTGGGACGTCATATTGCGGCTGTATTCATCTCTCTCTCTCTCTCTCTCTCTCTCTCTCTCTCTCTCTCTCTCTCTACACACACGCACAAATAACCGTTAACTCCTTATTGGCATTATCCACTAACCAGTTTCCATTTTATTTCTTTCTCGCCTCGCCAGTAAAATTTGCTTCCAATCTCTCTCTCTCTCTCTCTCTCTCTCTACACACACACACACACACACACACACGAATAACTTCTTAATGGTATTCACCAACCAATTTTCATATTATTTCTCTTTCTCGCTAGTAAAGCTCTCTCTCTCTCTCTCTCTCTCTCTCTCTCTCTCTCTCTCTCTCTCTCTCTCTCTCTCTCTCTCTCTCTCTCTCTGGGCCAACATGAGAAGCGAGAACATGAATTGGCTGCCATAGACAAACGATTGAGAGAGAGAGAGAGAGACCCACAAACCTTTAAGGCTCTTCTTCCATAGAGGTGACTTTTTTTTTCCATTATAACCTTATAAAAGACCTCCTGTGTCAACCTAGATGTTTACGGATGCCACATATCCCAATAAAGAACTACCGAAAACTGACTCCGTTGTCTGCCGTAAAGAAATCATCCGATTTTATTGTGGAAGATTGAGGCTGAAGTCGACTCTGATGCCATAAAAAAAGAAATATCATGACTGGGCTAATAAAAGTGAACACCAAAATTATTTAATGAATAAATAAATTTGCCTCAAATTTCATACGAGGCCGTTGGTTTTATATGAAGAAAATTGTTTGTCAAGGATGCGATTGATGAGAAGACTATACCCAGCAGTGTCCTACTTATATATATTTGTCTAGTGCGGTTTTGTGATATATATATATATATATATATATATATATATATATATATATATATATATATATATATATATATATATATATATATATATATATATATATATATATATATATATATATGTATATACACACACACACACACACACACACACACACACACACACAGTCACCACGCACCGTCTCCTCCTCACTATCTAGCGAAGTTAATAGATGTAGCCGCACCTTCCCCGCGCGTAAACTTCAAATTTAGTGCGCCCATTGACAATACAAACGCCCCTGCACGTCAGCCCGCGGGTCGAAAAATTCTACGGGACGGCCACATACTATTCCGCGAGAACTCGCGCGGGAGAAAATCTACGGGACGGCCACATACCATTCCGCGAGAACTCGTCCTTACGAGGTTATCAGTCTCGAGCAGACACGGCCCCGAGTTCATTTTATTTCGCTTTATGAGGTCGCCGCTGGAATTTATTTGTTTGCTGTTGTTGTTCTTGTTGCAGCCGTTGTTTCTGCTGTTCTTGCTTCGTGTGGAGGCGATGCCGTTGTTAAATTTTTTTGTTCTTGTCATTTCACTTCGCTTAAATTTGCTTTATCTTTCGTATTTTTTTTTGCTACAGTTAAATTTCCTGTTATATATATTTTTATCGTAATATATATATTATATATATATATAATATATATATATATATATATATATATATATATATATATATACATATATATACACACACACGTATATATATATATATATTATGTGTATATAATGTATATAAATTATATATTGGTTTTATTTTTCATTTTATTGTTATTACTTATCAGTTTCTCAGGGAGTTGTGTATTAATAGCATTACTTCAGTCCATTTTCTTTGGCAGCATTCATAAATCGTTGTATTTGAGTTATTACCAGATTATTTCCCTTGTTTTTATTTAGTGGTTGTTGTTATTGTGAATTATTATGGGTGCAGATTATTAAACAGTGTTTGTAAACAATCGATTCTTAGTCAGTGTACGAATTATTTTTATTAGATTTGTAGTTATGCTATAAATAAATATTTTTTTGTTTGCGGATGGATAAATTATCGATAAATAAATTATTGTTAACTTTATATTTTGCTTTTGGGTTATTTTATTATATAATTTTACTTCAAATTCCGTGACATAGATTGAATTTATGACCTTCGTTTGTATCAGTAAACACCTTTAACTAATATCCAGTTCTATGTGTAAATATAACAGATGTATTCATTATTATATATTGCAGAGAAAGCAGATTAATTTATTTTTAATCTGCAATAAAAATGTCTATATATAAATATATCAGATTATTCATCTTTGAATATTTCATGCAAAGCAGATTATCTTCATTTTCAATCTGCAATAAAAATTTCTGTATATAAATATATCAGATATATTCATCATTATGTACTTCAAGCAAAGCAAATTATCTTCTTTACTTTCAATCTGCAATAGAAATCTCTATATATAAATATATCAATATATTCATCTTTAAATATTTCAAACAAGGCAAATTATCTTCTTTAGAAATATCACAGTATCTGAATATATAGTGAAATACTCTAATAACCCAAAGAAAAATACAAATACTCTTGCTTCCCATCCATAAATAACAGAAATATTTCAATATCTTTTAATAATATATTTCAAGCAAAGCAAATTATTTTCTTTATTGTTAACCAACAATAAAAACACCATAATAAGTATCTGAATTTATATTGAAATACTCAAAAAAAAAGAATACAAATACTCTTTACTCCTATCCAAAAAAATCAGAAATATTTAAATACCTTTTTAAATAAATATTTAAACACTCAAAAAACTGAATTACCAAACAACAAACAACGGAGACATTTTACTCATTTTAGCATAATATATTTTAATGGATACTTAATGAGCCAATTAACTCAATTTCCCTTCGTCTCCCCCTCCTCCAGGTAAGGAAGTTCTGTAACGACAAGACCCACAACCGAGTCGCCCCTACGAAGCACAACGCCCTTTGCGGGGGGCGTTCCGTCTGGGAAATCATGCAGCAGACGGAGGACTTTATCGCCGGAAGGTGCGAAGACCCCTTTTTTTTAAATTCTATTTTTTCTTTTTTTATTAGCTAAATATAAGCTTCGAAGATAGCCTACTGCCAGAAGTTAGGTTTCTTTTTTTTTCCTATTTTCTTTTTTTTTTCTTTGTAGCCATATATCTAAGAATAATCGAAGGTAGTTTTACTGCCAAAAAAAAAGTTAGGTTTCTGTTTTCTTTTTTCCATTTTTATTTTTTTTTTTAGCCAAATATCTAAGAATAGTCGAAGTTAGTTCACTGCCAAGAAAAGTTAGGTTTCTGTTTTCTTTTTTTCCCTTTTTTATTGTAACCGTAAATATAAGCATAATCGAAGTTAGTTTATTCCACGAAAATTAGGTTTTTTTTTTCTTATGCCTCTCCTTCCATTTTGTAACCATAAATTTAAACTTGTCAGAAATATTTTATTCCGGACTGTTAGCTATTTTTCCTCTCCCATTTTTTTCATAGCCATAAATCTCATGATTGAACATGTGACATATTTAAATTACCTTTTTTACAGCCTCAAGTCTAGACAGAATCGAAGATACAGTTCGCATGTATAACTTTTTGATATTCATGAATGTAGGCAATATTGAAGAAATAATTTTCGTTTACGATTTTTTTTTTACATAAGTGAGTCAAGCCATCAAGGAATTATAAGCAATGCACAAATATGACGATTTTTATTTTCGTGTACAACGGTCGAAGATAAATTATGCATCTGTGACATTTACTTTGCATAAATTCAAGAGGTATGTAATGAACAATAACCCTTAGCGTTGTTCAAACTTCATAAAATTCATAATCTTTTATACTGAAGCCCCAACATTCTTTTTGCTTCTAGATATTTGTCACTATCTTTGTAACAGTATCTACAAACATAATTCTTGTTATACTAATTCAGTGTATCCTTTTATTCCATAAAGCTGATGTAATCTTTGACAATGTATCTCTCGGCAGAATTTTATATCAATATACAGTATGTATGCATAGTCCAAGATATAGTAGTAAAAAAAGTATATAGTTTATATATATATATACATACATACATATGTATATATATTTATGTATTATGTATGTGACATTTCATATCCACAAATTTATGCATAACAAAAGGCAAAACCTACTTTATAAGACATTTAAATGAATGTTAGAAGGAAATTTAACATACACACGTGGCTTCCAACGCAAGTCTTCGTCTGGAGATAATGTAGGCAAGTTCAAATGATGTAATCTCTGAGCCCAAAAGGGCCAGGTTCAGAGGTCCACACCAGACCACTTATTCACCTCTACTGCATTATCTCTGCTTATTATTATTATTATTATTATTATTATTATTATTATTATTATTATTATTATTATTATTATTATTATTATTATTATTCAGAAGCTGAACTCTATTCATGTGGAAAAAGCCCACCAAAGGGGCCACTGACTTGAAATTCAAGCTTCCAAAGAATGTTATGGTGTTCATCCGAAAGAAGTATTATTATTATTATTATTATTATTATTATTATTATTATTATTATTATTATTATTATTATTATTATTATTATTATTCAGAAGCTGAACCCTATTCATATGGAACAAGCACACCAAAGGAGCCACTGATTTGAAATTCAAGCTTCCAAAGAATATTTATTATGGTGTTCATTCGAAAGAAGTAAGAGAAGGTGCTGATGAAGGAACAAGATCCCTC
This sequence comes from Macrobrachium rosenbergii, assembly GCA_039081455.1. Classification (NCBI taxonomy): domain Eukaryota; kingdom Metazoa; phylum Arthropoda; class Malacostraca; order Decapoda; family Palaemonidae; genus Macrobrachium; species Macrobrachium rosenbergii. Next base: position 24,188,427 of record JANJGK010000046.1, read on the forward strand.
GCTGGCATAAGGCCAGAAAATCTTTTATCAACAGCAAAACAACAACAAGCTTACAATAACCCAAATCTTTCTGTCCTCAGGAACCTGGCAGGGAACGGGAGCCGAGGGCTGGATCCTTCCTTCAAGTTCGTCCAGGAGTCGTCTCCGAGATTTGTCTTCGTCATCGAGAACACGGCCACGATGAATCTGCAGGTAAGGACGACTTCCTTCTGGCTCTGAGAATTACCTGTTTGAGATTTAAACTATTCCTGATAGTTTTTCTTTCTTTAGTTTGTTTAGTGACTTTTATAATCATTCTTCCTCAACTCGTTTTGCTGCATTGAATTTTTTTTTTTTTTTTTTTTTTTTTTTTTTTGTTTATTCGGGTCTGGGCTGGAAAGGGCATTAGATTGCTTGTCCCATCTGGCTGTGAATTTGAGAAGTATTATATATATATATATATATATATATATGAATATATAATACTCCAGTGATTATAATTTTCCTAACTATATTATCGTCCAGTAGATCAAAACTTCCGCTTCACACTCTCTACTGCAAACACCATTAAATAGAAACCTCAAATCTCAACAGTATAAATAATACCAAACAAAAGCCCTATTATGCAAACCGTTTCTCACTCCATCCAACTTATCCTTATTGTTTTTATCGCCAGACAGGATTTTGAATAAGCCTTTTTACTCTCGTCGCAGGCATGAAATATGGCGTATTGTTTTCCCACCTTTTTTATATTTTTATTCAAAAGACCTTTTCTTCGTCTACTTACCTCCAGACATATATAACCCGTGCACTATTTATCGCCTCGGCACAGTATTTGCAGTTATCACCTTCAAATGATGTATGATTATTTGGGGGACCGTCTGTGGTGCTTTTTTGGGGCATTTTCTCTATCCGTTTCATTGCTATAATATTCCCCACTCTTTTTTTCTATCGTTTTGTTTAGTTTTTAGTTTTTCGTAATTGTAGTGGATATTGTTTGCTTTTAGTTAGTTTTGATACTATCTGTCTTTCTGTCTATCCATCTATCTGTCTGTCTTGCTGTCTACCTGTCTGCAGATTAGAATTTGTAATGATGTCGATTTGTCTAATATTTACCTTACTTTCATTGGGTACCAGATCCTACAATATTTTGTTGCATTTTAAGTATCCTTTAATATGCCATCAGTAGTTGTCTAATCCTTTGAGACAAGATCTGTCTATCTATCTGCCTGTCAATCTACCTATTTATCTATATAGATAGATAGATAAGTATATAGATTTAGAAAATATTTTAGCGACAGTTCATAACCCTTCTTTCAATATTTTAGTTCCTTCTATTTTAAAGGTTAAAATTTGTTCATCATAAACTCAGTTAACTATTCGTTTTATACATTTAACTTATTCAATATTATTGTTACGATTATTATTTCCTTTTTCTCTCTCTCTCTCTCTCTCTCTCTCTCTCTCTCTCTCTTCCATTTCCTGATTCATTCAACCTCCCCTTTGGATCACTAGAGGCGGTTTTATTATCACTTAAAGTGGAAAGTCTATTAACACGTTTTTCTTGGCCCATAGTATTATTATTATTATTATTATTATTATTATTATTATTATTATTATTATTATTGTTGTTGTTGTTGTTGTTGTTGTAGTTATTATTATTATTATTATTATTATTATTATTATTATTATTATTATTATTATTATTATTATTATTATTATTATTATTATTATTATTATTCAGAAGATGAACCCTATTCGTATGGAACGAGCCCACCACAGGGGCCAGTGACTTGAAATTCACCTTTCCAAAGAATTGAAATTCACCTTTCCAAAGAATTGAAATTCACCTTTCCAAAGAATATTATGGTGTTCATTAGACAGAACTAATAGAAGGTAACAGAAGGTAATGGGAAATACAGAAAGACCAGATCTCACTTATTGAAAATAAAAAAAATAAATTATCAAATCATGAAATCGATAAAAATGTAAGTAAATTGCACGACGTCCTCAGGGAGATTGTAAAATGAGAATAGAATTAAGGAAATAATAGATAGATATATAAATGAATAATGAAATAAGAAAAATAATGGTGACCTTATTCCGACATCCGAGGTTCTTGTAAAATAAGAATAAAATAGCGAAAATTCTTTAAATAAATAAATAATGAAATAAAGAAAATAATGGTGACCTTATTTCCAACATCCGAAGTGCTTGTGAAATAAGAACAAAATAAAGAAAATTCTTAAATAGATAAATAGATAATGAAATAATTAAATAAATAATGAAATAAAAATAATGATGACATTATTTCAGCACCCGAAAATTCTGAAATAAATAGTAGGTAATGAAATAAAAAATAATGGTGACCTTTTTTCCAACGCCTGAAGTGCTTGCAAAATAAGAACAAAATAAAGAAAAATCTTACGTAATTAAATAATGAAATAGAAAAATAATGGTGACCTTATTTCCAACACCCGAAGTGCTTGTAAAATAAGAAAAAAATTAAGAAAATTCATAAATAAATAATAAAAAAAACAACGAAATAAAAAAATAATGGTGGCCTTATTTCCAACACCCAAAGCTCTAGGTTAATGACTTGAGTAAATCGTTACTCATTGTCATTGTAGAGTAAGTTACTCGGGTAATTGACAAAGTTTACCTTTCTCTCGTTCTCTCCTTTTTTTCTTATTCCTCTCTTTCTCTTCTCCTGAGACCTTCGTTTATATTCGTGCTCGATAATTGTCACGCTTGTAATTAATCTTCGATTATTCATCGGGCGAGAGGGGAACGAGATAACTACTCTGTTTAGAAATAGTGTTATTGATAATGCTTTGGAAGATTTCTTATGTTATTATTATTATTATTATTATTATTATTATTATTATTATTATTATTATTATTATTATTATTATTATTATTATTATCATATATCTTCGATAGCTTTAATTTTCTTTTATATTTGTAGCTCTTCTCTCATATCCTCGTTAAAGCCATTGATTTTCGAACGTAACCCACCTCCTCCTCCTCCTCCTCCTCCTCCTCCTCCTCCTCCTCCTCCTCCTCCTCCTCCTCCTCCTCCTCCTCCTCCTCTTCTTCCTCCTCCACCCGATACTCCCCCTTCTCTCTCATACACTTTCCTCGACGCCTTTTCCTGAAATGGGTCACGCCTCTTGGGAGTGTTTTTTTTTTTTTTTCGGGTGGCCCAACCACCAAATTTTCTTCCCGGTGCTTTTTTTTTTTTTTTTTTTTTTTTTTTTTTTACTTACTGGCCGGAGATGGAGCCAGGTATTTGAGGACGAGTGTCTGGAAGACTCATGCTTGACGTTTTTCCTGTATTTGGTGTTATTAGAGAAAGATCTCTCTCTCTCTCTCCTCTCTCTCTCTCTCTCTCTCTCTCTCTCTCTCTCTCTCTCTCTCTCTCTCTCTCTCTCTCTCTCTCTCTCTCTCTCTCTCTATATATATATATATATATATATATATATATATATATATATATATATATATATATATATATATATATATATATATATACATGATTATATATATACACATACTTGGATGTATGTATGTATAGCCTATATATTGGAGCCAAATTCTCTCTCTCTCTCTCTCTCTCTCTCTCTCTCTCTCTCTCTCTCTCTCTCTCTCTCTCTCTCTCTCTCATAATATAAAAAAAACCAAGCCACCATATATGTTTTTTATGACGTCCAAGACATAAAGCTCCTTCCCCGAACGTCTCTTAGAATTTGACAACCTTATAAATTCCGGTAGGTCTTCAAAGACCCAGTACCTTTGCTCATAGATCCGGAATTAAATTCTGGTATTTTTTTAAAGCTCAAAATACCGTTCGTCTTCTATTTATTTATCTATTTATTAATTTATTAGTTTTTTTTTTCTTTTTAATAAGTGGGACCTTTTCTTTCTGTATTTCACTGTACTTCCTCTTACTTCTTCCTAATGGAAACCATAATATTCTTTGGATGCTTGAATTTCAATGTAATGGCCCCTTTGGTGGGCTTGTTCCATATGAATAGGGTTCATCTTCTGAATAATAATAATAATAATAATAATAATAATAATAATAATAATAATAATAATAATAATAATAATAATAGTAAGATACATATAAAACTTAATATTTATTTTGGACGTCAAGGGTCCTGTGCATAGATAATAATAATAATAATAATAATAATAATAATAATAATAATAATAATAATAATAATAATATTAATAATAATAATAATAATAATAATAGTAAGATATCTATAAAACTTGATATTTATTTTGGAGGCCAAGGGCCCAGTGCATAAATAATAATAATAATAGGAGTAGTAGTAGTAGTAGTAGTAGTAGTAGTAGTAGTAGTAGCAGTAGTAAGTTATCCACAAAACTTGATATTTATTTTGGACGTCAGAGGTCCTATTCATAAATATCCTTAGTAGGCCTAAATCATATCCTTATATATGATAATATTCTTTTGTTTTTATGACTCAGACAGTTCCTGATAAAAAAGTAATTGTTTTCTTAGAAGTGTTTTCATGTCTTTTAGTTACTTATGATAGCCGTCAATTTCTAATGTTCTGTTTCTGTGTCATAATTATTAGAAATTATTTTTGAGTTTCTGGTGTTGATACCAAGTTTTATTTTAAGAGAATTATTGCAAGTTTTTTAATGTTGCAATTGAGTGCCTAATCTCTAAATAGCCTAGGCATGTTAAGAAAACATTTTTTTATTCTCCATTTAAATATTTCATCATTCTTCAAAATTATCCTTTTATATATATATATATATTGCTTTAATGTTTTGTCTTCCACTCATTCCACCGCTTCCTCTTTTCATTTCTATATTATTTTATCGTTTTTTTTATTATAATTACCAGCTCTCCCTTTTACGTTTACTTTACCATCATTAACTTTTTCTTTTCCTCTCTCCTTTCAGCGCCGTTGGGAATTCCTGCGGAAGGCGATGCGCCGCGTCGTGGTCTACGACGTCCCGAGCGGCTCCCGCGTGGGCGTGGTCACCTTCCACTCGACCTCCGAGACCCAGGCGTCCATGACCTACATCGAGGGCGAGGACTACGAACTCAGGCAGCGTGTCGGGTCAGCCCTCCCGAGAAACCCGTCCCTGGTGCCCGAGAGCCAGAAGTGCATCCTCTGCGGCCTCCAGGAGGCCATCAGGGTCATCGGCGAGAACGACCAGTCTTCGGCAGGAGCCACCGTCGTCCTCATCACCACAGGATCCGGACCGACTCCCGTGCAGGAGGTGAGCGAGATGATGCGCCTGGCCAAGTCGCACCAGGTGAAGATCGAGGTCGTGCTGTACCCTCTGAGCGAGCGCCGCGGGGCGCCCGCCGTGTCCCACGGGCTCGAGGAGCTGGTCGAGGCCACGAAGGGCTCCATCTTCACCGTGATGGACGAAGGGGTCGGCAACGATTCCAAAGTCAAGATGATGGTGGCTCTAATGGACGCCATGTTGGCCACCATCACCAAGAGCGCCCCGCCCAACGCGGCCGGGACTTCGGTCCTGGTACACAGTGACGCCTTCCCCGGGGGTATATCCTCCACTTCGAGGGGGACCTTCGCCCTGGACGATTCCCTGGGCCCGAATGCCAGGTTCTCCGTGTATTACTACGACTTGAATCACGTGGGCAACACCATCCAGCTGACCTCACCTTCCGGTGAGGTTATCGCTTCTGGAAACGTCCAGGAAGAGGACTTGAACGTCAATATGATCTTCGTGAACCTGGAAAAGGCTGAGGTAAATCTCTTGTGTATAAAGTAACACTGGATAATAATTATAACAATTATTGTTGCCTTGCGATACCATAAAAAGCAATATCTACTTCGTATTCACGTTAGGATCATCACACCCATAGGAGGGTAGCGCCGTCAGCGCACCTCATTCGGTGAGCTGTAGGCATTACTGAAGGTTCTTTGCAGCGTCCCTTCGGCCTCTAGCTGCAACCTCATTCATTCATTTTACTGTACCTCCGTCCATATTCTCTTTCTTCCATCTGACTTTCCAACCTCTCTAATAATATTGTTCGAAAGTGCAACTGCTAAGTTTTCCTCCTGTAACACCTTTCAAACCTTCTTACTGCCAGTTCCCCTTTCAGCGCTGAATGGCCTCATAGATCCCAGCGCTTGACCTTTAGCCTAGATTCTACATTCCAATTCCAGCCCAATTAGGGTCATCAAATACATTAAATTCCCGACATTCCAGAGAGGCTTATGGACCTACAGCGTCGAGAACCGAGCCGATTCCCACCAAGGGCTTTACGTACAGGTGACCGCCAAGAGGAACTCCTCCACAGGGTTGCAAGTAAGGCTCTGGACCAGCACAGGGTCGAGGCCAGTGAATACGTCTGACCCGTCGACGCCCGTGATCATCTACGCCGAGGTCAAGGAAGGCAACGCCCCCATCCTGGATGCCAGGGTCGTGGCCAGAATCCAACGCCTAGGAAGCAACGCCACGGGCAGCAACTACAATCCTATCTTCTTGGATCTGTGGGATAATGGGATCGGAGGTAAGGTTATGACTTTCTTATGGCTTTGTTCGCCATGGAAAATGGCAGACTATAGTTATCACAGGCAGTTATAAGTGATTATAACTTACTTTTCATAAGCATCATTGTCTTAGGGATCAATTGAATTTCTATGACTACCTTATGACCTTTTTTACTGTGGAGAAATGAAAGACTATATATATTTGTCACAGCAGCTTCTAAGTGATGATAATAATATACTTTTCATAAGCATCAGTACCTAAGGAATCAATTGACTTTGTATGAGATGTTTTGCCGTCACCTAATACATTGGAGAAATGAAAGACTTAAATTTGTTATGTGAGCTTGTAAGTAATAATAACATACTTTTCTGAAGCATCTGTGATGTAGGAATCAGTTGAATTTATATGAGAAGTTTTGCCATCACGTAAGGAAAAGGTACATTGCTTTTACCTTTTTTTGTGTGTGTTATGCGTTTCGTGTTTATCTGTCTAGGCCTTTCCGTTAAATAGAAACAAAGATATACTACGAAATCAGCATTCATTAACTGTAGAAAACACTGACACAGTAAATGAATAACTATGGTTCAGTAAATCTTTTTTTGATTTGGAGAAAAACAACAGAATAATTATTTTCTTCTATGCCTCCCATTTCTGATATCAGACAGAGTAAGGATAACCCCGT
>JANJGK010000046.1:24195700-24213200 GCA_039081455.1 Macrobrachium rosenbergii
CGCAGCTGTGGTATGTAAGCCTCCGCGCAGTAGATGAAGCTGGCAACACTGGAGGTATTGGTAAACATTGCTGCTCTCTGGGTTCCTAGACCTCCCACCACTTACGAAATTACCACCAGGACACAGCCAGGACTGACCACTTCAGGTGACCAGATGTGTAGTTATGGTTCTACCACGTCCTTAAGTGTATGACTGAAGCACAGATCAGTTAATGACTAGTTCACTATATTTGATCCTGGATTTAAAATTGTATATATTCATTAGTTATGCTGTAATGCACAAGTAGATGTAGGTCAAGATACTACTAAAACCAATGACGTTTTTAAATTCTCTTCATTTCTGTCATCTCTTCAGGAACAACATTGTCTCATAGATGAGACCGATTTTTCCTTAACATGTTTTATTTTCAGTAAAGAAAGAGCATAATTTAGTGTTTTCTCTCAGTATGAAATAGCTTTATAGCATCACAGCAAAAAGAAGCAAAAAAACTGACTTCACCATTTTCTCTATCACAGGCAACTACACGTTTCCTTCAGAGCTGGGATCAGGCAAACCTGTTGGCGCATCAGAACTTGCCATTGGGGATATAGCAGTCATTCTGGGCAGTATCGGCGGGTTCCTGATCGTGGTGGCAGTCGTCGTGACTTTCTGCTACTGCCAGACCATGAAGAGACGCAAGCAGCACCAGCAGGAGATGGAAGTCGAGAAAATGAACGGCGGAGGGAACGGCGGGAGTGTCATGATAAAATCAGGGTCCCTGGGCATGGAGCAAGGAAACGGGAGTCACGAATCACTAGACAGCGTCGTCAAAGAAGCACCCGACGGGTGTCCCATCGGTGGCCGTCCCCTCTCCCCAGTGCAGTCGTGGGGGGCTTCAACTCTCCTCAAAGAACACGAGAGGCGGTTATCCATTCCAAGTGGCACGACCGAGGCGTCTGTCGTCGCTTACCCCGTCGAAGGGGTACCTCTCCACGCTCCCTACCCAGACGTCACCGTCAGAGACTATCGCCCTGAAGCAGGAACCAACGACAATGCCCCGGTATTCATGCCCTGCCCTCACGATGATGCACCTTGCCATTGTGCTGCCCCAGGGCCTGAATACAAGAGCTATGCCGCTGCTTGGGACGAGCCATTAACTGGTCATTTGCTCTCTCGCGCACGAGATCCTGTGGCTCCCACACCCACCTCCCACCAGGCTCAGGTCGCTCAAGTAGATCGCAAGCGACGAAATGTCACCCAAGTTTAAACTATGATAGGCAAAAGTAGATAGAAGTCATTCATGGTTTAAAAATTAGCTTGGGTATCAGGTGGTGCTTCATGCTCAATTTAAACTTCCCATTTCCTTTGATAGATAGTGTGATATGGAGGAGAACAGAGTGAAGGAAGCCTATAGTAGGCCATTTTACAGGGTATAGAAACTGAAGTACCGTCGCTTCCTGCATTGGAATCGTGAGCAGATTTCTCCACCTCTGGTGAAGAAGGGAAGCTGAGACTTTCACGCAGTCTGCATAATGGAGTAGATATGGGACACTTGCCTCCCTTGGTAAAAGGCAAAGAACCTGAAGGGCAAAGAAGCTAGGGTTTCTGAAGATCCTGTACAAGGGCATGGAGGTTGAAGTGGCTTTACACAGAGAAGCGAGATGGTAATGTATCTTGTAAGGATGTTAGGTTGTTGAAGTGTGCCATTGGCAGCAAAGCACATGGGAGAGAGAAGTGCCATATGAAAGCTGGATGCTCTAAAGTCTTATAGCTGCTCTGAGGCTGGTTCTTGCACTGAGGCTTCCTTACTGTGTGATGAAATGGCAGTTGGGTCTCTGTTAAGGCCATAGAAGGGGCACTGTCATTAAGCATCCTGGTATTCCACTGATGGAGCCACTATGTCATGAAGCATTTGAGTCTTACCAGGTTGTACTCTGGAGTCAACTGATGTTCCGGGAGGAGTGATTCTGTGTCTCTCCTGGGGAAAAATTTGAGGTCTCATAGATCTGCCAAGAATGGTTCAGTTTGCTATTGAGGCACAGCTGCCAAGAATGTACGCCAGCGAAGATTTGGTGGTGGCTTGTCAGTGTCACAAATTTAAGAACCACAAATAGATGGCAAAGTGTTCGGTGTTCAAAGACTCTGGCTACAGACGGTTCACCGAGCACGCTGTTATAACTGATCTCTGAGAGTGATCATTTAAAAAAAAAGTTACCTGGACACTGAAGCACAGAAAAAACTTTTACAAAATGATTTCAAAGATACCGGAAGAGTTTGAAAGTGAGTTTTGACGTCAATACGTTATTTTCTATTTGCACTAGTCGTCCTCCCCTTCTCAAAAAACACAGGAATAAGCTTTCGCATTTTAGCAAACAGGTGGAAATTCAGAGATACTGAGCGGAAAGTGAACTCAAAATTCTTTGCGGGAAACCTTTCAGCACTAAATTATTGTGAACTTATACAGTAGGTCGCGAAACGTTTGGATTTAGCTACGTGAAAAAAAAAAGAATTGGCAAGTAGTTATTGTTTTGCTTAATTTTTATTGGTGACCATTAGCTGAACATTCCAGCTGTGGAATCTGAGATATGATTTTCGATTTGGTGTCCGTATGATTTACGCGTCTTCGCTAAGTGCAAGGGACCAATTATCATGATCTTAATTCAATTCCATTCCTTAAAGCATAGAAGTCTTTCTCAACTGTCTGCCAATTCATATATATTTTTTTGTCCATATTAATTCTACCATTTCCATGGCAAGCATATCATAGGTCATATGATTTGTAGCAGATGATACAGTATTAAAAAAAAGAATGTATAGTAGATGTTTTTAATGTTACATGTGATAAAATGTATGCGTACATTACATATAAATCAGAAGCGGCATTATTAAATGTTCGACGAGCTTTGGAAAGGGCACCATTATATTTTTTTTTTCTTTATAAAGTTCATCAAGAACGAGTCCCCAAAAGCGAAAAATCAAACTTTTCTTAAAGAATTGGGTCTCTGTTCTCTTCAGTGGAAATAACTTTCTTGAAACTCAAATATTAATTTTCCTTCTTGCCCACAAGAATTTAGTTTACATACTATTTCGAAAATTCAATTTTATATCATCCAGATACTTAACGGAGCAACTATGAGTAACTTTGGACAAGCAAAAAAAAATTATTTCTTCTTCAGCCTCGGGACCATTTTAAGAAAACGAGCATTTTGTAAATAATTGTCTTCGTAAAAATTCTTAGACTAAAGAAGAAGCTTTAGTAGATCATTATGTTGAAATATCAAAATCAAATTGTCAGTCATATTTATCAATAAGAATATTTATTAATACCGCTTGAGCTTTCTGATGTGCCTCTTATATATTATATATATAAAAATGTCTGTCTTTCATCCTCACTCGAATTGTCTTGCTTCTCTCTCTCTCTCTCTCTCTCTCTCTCTCTCTCTCTCTCTCTCTCTCTCTCTCTCTCTCTCTCTCTCTCTCTCTCTCTCACATACGTAATTTCCGAATCTTAACAATGTTATCTCTCGTCTCCTCAGAGGAGATTCTTAAATCTTTTTATACTGTAAATGTAAAAGAAAAAGAACAGGAGGAAGAAAATGTCTTCTTATATTTCCTTGCCTCCTCTTCCTTACCCACTCGAAAAAAAAAAACGTGAAGAAAAAATACAACGCAAAACATGGCAGTGAACAGGCTGTACCGTAACGCTTTTTATGTTGTCAATGTTTGGCTACTTTCTGGAGAAACGGACCAGATCGAGGGGACACTGCACAGGCATTGCATAGCAGAGCTCAGTCACGGTTTCCACAGGCCCCTGGACACTCTCTGGCTATGGACCCGAGCTCCAAGGAAGGGTTGAAACGTGGAACAGTGCCGAAACAGTGAGCTGAGAGAACCGTGTGGTGGTGTGTTCGGTGTTCAAAGTGTGTTTGTGATTCTAAACCATTCGTAGCCGCAAGAAAAGATGATGAAGATAAAACGAGTTGTGTACATAGCGCGATTTTGTCTCTCTTTGGACAAGGAACGTTCGTGCAGTGACTGTGTACATAGGAAGCCACCAAGGGACTTCTGCAAATCTGAAGCGAAGGACTTCACACAATCAGGAATTATGCTCAACAAAAACAAACGTGGGATTGTGATGGAGAAGTCAGTGTGATTTTTTTGTATTCCAGTCGCCCCTGCGAGGGTAGACCAGCGCACGCACACACTGTTGAGTTGTTTTGTCATTTTTTTTTTTTTTTTGTATTTTGTTTCTGTTTTTGCCTAAGATATGATTGTTACAGTACCTTATTTGTCTGCCATTTCTGATCTCACACGACACACGCGTCCTCGACATGGTTTAGCCAGTGTTCATCAGCTTTTTTCGACCGATGACTTTTTTTTTATTCATTTGCCAAAATTGGATGTATGACTTTTGGAAGCCGTGTACAGTGTGGTTGCAACCCCCCCCCCAAAAAAAGACCCATTAAAAATTTATTTCTGGAATTTTCGTTTGGAATAATGCCGGGAATTTATGACGAGTTTAATAGCAAGAAAATCAACTTGGGATCTCCAAGGCGAAATGTCAGTGGGAATTATCGCGCAATATAAGTAATGATGAAATGCGAGTTTGCAAATGAATTTTAGATATATTTGTGGAAGAGGTTGGGGTGATTCTTCAGCAGAAATAGAAAATATATAAAATTCTTGCAGCGATTGTCCTCCATATATATATATATATATATATATATATATATATATATATATATATATATATATATATATATATATATATATATATATATATATATATATATATATATATATATTATATATATATATATATATATATATATATATATATATATATATATGTGTGTGTGTGTGTGTGCATGTATATATGTATATATATATATATATATATATATATATATATATATATATATATATATATATATATATATATATATATATATATATATATATATATATATATATATATATATATATATATATATATATATATATATATATATATATATATATATATATATATATATATATATATATATATATATATATATATATATATATATATATATATATATATTTGTAACTCCTTTTGAAATGACCCACTCAGAGGATCATAACTTTATGTCGTACGGCTGTACACCAAATCGAATCTCTAAATCTGAGATTAAATCCCCATTACCAATGAACAATTCAGTCAAAAAAATTAATGCATTCAAAGAATAAACCTAAAAATGATCGAATATAAGCTCAGTGGGTACCTTGACGAGGCAACCTTCAACTCCAAGGAGATGAAATTAATCGAAAATAAAATAAAAAATCACCGTGACCTATTTTCGTTTATATTTGAACATTTTTTTTTATTCTGATTGATAATTATACTACTCACCACGATTTCCTTGGGATGCCAGATGTTTTTTCAACCTTTATAGAAAGTCGGGTATATCTTCAAAACTTCCCAGTAAACGGGGCATTCTTTTTAGTTAATCAGCAGTCCTTATTAGCTTCCACATAGGTCGTTTGACTTACCCAGGTGAATATGTTTCTTTTTTTGACCTCCTTAGTAAACGAGCCATATTTTCAAGTTCCCAAGTTAGTAAGTTATCTCATTAAGTGTCTCTTATGACTCAGTAATCTCTCAAGCTTCTTCCGAGGCTCAGTTTTGTCTCCAAAAGCATCTCCTGTGACTAAATTATCTCTAAAGCCAATTGCCTCTTTAAGTTTTTTGTGGGACATGTCTCTGAAACCTCCTTCTGTGATTAAGTGATCACCAAACCTTCTTCTGAGACAAAATCATATCTTCAAGATTCCCCCGTTATCCATCCGTCTCTTCAAGTTTCGTCTGTGACTCGATTATGTTTTAAACCTCCTCTGTGACGAAGCTTCGCCCTGAAACTTTTCTCGTTATTCAGATTCCACCGTAAGCTTCTTTTGCGGCTCAGCTACGTGTGAAAGTTTCCCCAAGGTAAATCGCTGATCAGAAATCTCCTTTGGCATGGCAGCCATCTCTTTAATATCGCCTAGTTTCAGTTATCTTATCCTATTATCTCCTTTAATCTCCTTTGCCCGAGGTTATTACATCCTTCTTACGCGTCGCTGTATCAGAGTCGGGGCTCATCCTCAACATCAAAGAAGCGGTTGAGGCCTTGAGTTATAATAAGTATTGATGTGGTGTCAACATGAGAGGCCAGTGATGTCTTGACGTAGAATCTGTTATGATTACAGTGTTTTCAGTTTGGGATTCTGTATGAAGACTTGCTGCATAGACTTCACACACACACACACATATATATATGTGTGTGTGAATGTGTATAAGTGGACCCCCAGATTCGCGGAGGGTGTGTCCCACAACCCCCCCGCGAATAGCTAAAATCTGCGAATACTTAAAACCCCTCTGAAAATGCTTAGAACTTCCTATTTTGGTAGTTCAAACACCAAAAAAAAAACTCTAAAAATACGTATGACTGAATGTTTTAATAGTTTCATCACAAAAAGTGCATTTAGTCATGAAAATGATATGAAAATACAGTAATTAGTGAATATTTCTCAGTGAAAGATACCGCGAATAGGCAAATTTTCCACGAATAATGTTTATATATGTTCCATAAAGGAATCCGCGAATCGGGGATTTACTGTATATATATATATATATATATATATATATATATATATATATATATATATATATATATATATATATATATATATATATATATATATATATATATATATATATATATATATATATATATATAATATATATATATGTACTGTATATATATACGTATACACAAGTGCTCGCATAAATTCAAAATCAAAACCACACAACATAAATCCGAATAATATCATGAGCCCCACTGCCGTAAACAGCTTCCAAGGACATACATCTGTTCACTATGATATAACTTCAATGATAAATTCTGGTGTGTAAAAGCAAATTTTTTTTTGTACTTAACTATAAGTAGTGTAAATGAGGGGGGGGAACAAATAGGACTGAAGTGGTATTTGCTCTCCCGTGGCATTATGTGTAACATAAAATATAAAGATAAAAAAAAGGTTCCCACTTCGATGTCGAAGCCGGATCCGTTCTGTTATGTATCATGGCCGTTGTAAAGTGTTTTGCACTAGTCATCAATAAAGATTGCTAATTGAATGTCACAATTCGTCGGATCATTTATAATCCCTCCTTCTCTACCTTCCAGAATTTATTATTATTTTTTTTTTCAGGATTTCAAACTTCGGTAAAAGTTTTGTTTCGAAATACTGAAAAGAAACAGTTATGAATTATCGCTATGACAGTCGTATGATGAGCAGATTTTGTGTCTCAAGAGCTTTGAGCTTTGCAGAACCAAGCTTACCAATCCCGCTGGTAACTAACCTACAGAAAAGCTTCAGCTACGAATTTGTACGTTGCCAAGCTTCAAGATTTTGTTTCAAAATACTGAAAGGAAACAATTATGAATTATCGCTATGACAGTCGTATGATGAGCAGATTTTGTGTCTCAAGAGCTTTGAGCTTTGCAGAACCAAGCTTACCAATCCCGCTGGTAACTAACCTATAGAAAAGCCTCAGCTTCGAAATTGTACGTCGCCAAGCTTCGAGACATGCACGTGGAAAGCTTCATTCAACTACCTAGGAATCACATCGAGCTTTATTTGACAGGAACGTCTTGCAGATATATTGAGGTCAAATCTGTTGTTCTGACATTTTGTGCGGAATTTGGAAGACGTGTCAGCAGATATGATTCGAGATCATCCCCAGAAACGTTGTAGGTCTTAATCTATTCATTCCGAAACGTTCTGCAATTGACATATTACCGCGTAGGGAGGTTAGTACCGTCAGTTTAAGGTTCTTTGCGGCGTGCCTTCGGCCCCTAGCTGCAGCCCTTTTTATTCCTTTTACTGTACCTTCTTTCATATTCCCTCTTCCATCTTACTTTTCACCCTCTCCTATCAATTGATTCATAGTGCAACTGCTTTGAGGTTTTCCTCCTGTTACACCTTTCAGACCTTTCGCTGTCAATTTCCCTTTCAGCGCTGAATGACCTCTTAGGTCCCAGCGCTTGGCCTTTGGCCTAAATTCTAAATACAATCCAATTGACATATTCAGATGGAGGTTCTTCTAGCACCTATTTAATGTCTGTAGTAGGCGCCAGAGGAACTTCCATCTGAATATGAATAGATTAGGACCTAGAACGTTTTTGGGAACCACCTTAAATTACAGTATATCTGAAGACGCCTTCAAATTCCGCACAAAACGTCAGAGCAGATTTCTGCCCTAAAATGGAAGCCTGCAGTGTCTGCAAAAATACAACACTGAGAAAAATGGTAGATACTGCAGTTTTTAAAATGGGAGACTGCAGTATCTGCAAAAGTACAATACTGAGAAAAATGGTAGACACTGCAGTTTTCCCTTGCCTTACGACTGATTTTGCAGATACTGCAAATGGGACGCACTAATTAAAGCCCTGAAGAATCATTCTGAAACTGCAATAACTTTTGTATTAGTGTTTCACGAGCCCAATAGGTGGCATATCTCAATTTCGAAAATTTCACAAATACTGTACTTTTCTACTTCAGGGCAGATTTGACCTCAATATATCAGCAGGACTCCTGTTAACTAAAGCATCGCTCTGCAGTTGATATATTCAGAAAGACTTCCATCTGGCACTTAGCACAGACATTTACAAGCGCTCCAACAAATGAAATAGCAAATCAAAAGATTGAAAAGAACAACAGTCTATCTCTGTATCGACTAGCCCGAGAGGCACGGAATATCAGATAGAACTGAATCTTTAATTTGGCTCGAACATGTAGGGACGTTCCAGCAAGTGAAATAACGATGCAAAAGGCCCCAGTCATAATATATAATGCACAGGTGGGGACAGTCACGGCATCTGAATTGTTTATTCAAGACATTTTTAGCGGGTGATACCTGACGTGCTGATCTGTAGCGGCAGACACAAGGCAGAGTCTGTGCTTAACAACTGAAGACCAGAGAGAGAGACAGACAGACAGAGAGAGAGAGACATAAATGCCTTTATCTCTTCCCTTATTCTCCCTCTATGGACTTATATAACATTCCTTTTTGTTAACGGTCCGCTGGTATGTGGTTAGTACCGTGGCATGCCACTCAGATGTCGTTGGGGGGGTTCGCGTCTCCCCCAGGGGGATGAAAAATCACCGGCTCTGTATCATGATCAGTTACTGCTGCAGTGTGGGGCGTCTGCTGCGGTGGGAGGTTGAAACCAACATTCTTTGGAAGATTCAATTTCAAGTCAATGGCCCCTGTTCCATGTCAATAGGTTTCATCTACTGAAATGATAATAACAATAATAATGTACTTATCAAAAAACTTTTAACTGAAGCCTAGGTCAACCACTGATATTGTGATAGCAATGATCAAAAGTGAACCTTAGTAAATCAGGTTCAAAGGTTCAAATTGCTGTAATATACTGGGAGCATTTTGAAACACATACTCGCAATACTTCATGATATCCAGAACATCTCAAGCGTTAGAAACTAAAAGGTCTTTGCGTGAATTGCACATAAGAATTAGTTTTAAAACTATTATAATATTATAATTAGCAGTAGTAGTATTAGTAATAATAATGATACTACTCTGTTTTAACCAACCAAGCTTCAGAGGGCATTTTAAATTAGATATTCTGATTAGTTCACATCAAGAACATCTCAAGTATTCGAACTGCAAAAGATCGTTGTGTGAATTACACATAAAAAATTAGATTTATAAGTATTATTTATATTATTAGTAGCAGTAGTAGAAGCAGGAACTCTGATAGCAGCCGGCTTCAACCACCAAAGTCTCGAGACAGCCACTTGGGTAGTTCCTCGTCAGAGTGACAAAATATATAGCGGAAACTTCCTCACAGTACTTAAGGTTCGTTCTGGATATTAAGTAGCGTTCAGTGGGGGCGAGCAGCTGTGGCCGGAATCACGCACCAGCCGGTCGAGCCAAGTCGGAACACAAAATTGTCCCGTGGCGTGTAATAACCAAATCAGGAGCGCCATAAACAAGCTAAGTACCCACTACCCGAATCCTGAGGGGGTCAATTTGGGCCCCTTGGCACCAGATTAATGCAGGTATGCTTTCCTCACTTCTTGGATTCATTTCGCTCTCTCTTCTTTTTATTCTCTCTCTCTCTCTCTCTCTCTCTCTCTCTCTCTCTCTCTCTCTCTCTCTCTCTCTCTCTCTCTCTTTCAGTAGTTTTTATTGAATTTATTTTTACATCTTTGGGTATCTTTTTACTCGTTCTCTGCATGATATTCTATATTCTTACGTTGCACTCTCATCATTTTTTCACGTGCCCTTCATTTATCATTGATATTACGTTGTCATATCATATTTGTTTGCTTCCATTCATTAATTAGTTTAATATGTATAGTGTTTGACTCTATTCATCACAAGTATTCGTTTATTTTGCGTTATTTATTCTCGTCATTTCCTTAACATTTTTATTTACGTTGATTATTTCTTTCCATGGAATGTTTTTTTTATAGCAGACTCTATCTTACATTGCCTAATGTTTCACTTATTACATTATCAAACTTTTCAAAGTATAATGTTAACTACTTTCATTATTTTTTATTGAATTCTACCTCATCGAGGTTCTTAATTTTTTCCTATTTTTTTTCTCTAACTTTTTTTTTGTTTGGAGATAAAGTAAAAGAGAAGAGTAGGTTACTTATTTTTTTTTTATTTCCTTTCTTACACAAAAGTCTGAGGGAAAAGTTTATATTAGACGCTCAGGATTAGAAGGGCCTATCACCACAAAAAAAATTTTTGACTGATAAGCCATCAAAGTTTTGGAATTTCAACCTGCTCTAATTTCTTTATTTTTCAAGATACAAAGTTGAATTTTGTATGGGATGGAGTATTTGCAATCAGGAATAGAACAGTGCGCATAAAAAAAATTATAGTTCAACCCCACCCTCTTTTTCCCCGAAAAAAGGGGGGATTATTTTAGAGCTGGTCAGACGAAAAAACCATTTTCAAAATTAAGTTATCGGATGGGTTACTGGTTATTAATATTTTTATTATTAATGAGTTGCTTCTGCCTTTCATTGTCAGTGGTATAATGGAGAGTTATTATTATCATTATCATTATTATGCGAGTAATTAAGCGACTGTACATTGTAAATGATGATCTTACCAGTTCTATTATTATTATTATTATTATTATTATTATTATTATTATTATTATTATTATTATTATTATTATTATTATTATTATTACTTATGAAAATTTCATATCGCACGAGTCACTAAAATGGTGAAGAAATCCACATATATATACATATATATACATATATATGTATATACATATAATTATGTATGTATATATATATATATATATATATATATATATATATATATATATATATATATATATATATATATTTAACGTACATTTGCACTGACATCATTGTGGATTTCTTCATCCTCATTATTATTATTATTATTATTATTATTATTATTATTATTATTATTATTATTATTATTCTAACATGAATTTACACTGACATCATCGCGGATCTCATCACCATCATTATTATTATAAAATTATCATTATCATTATTCTCATTACCACCACCGCCCCCGCCTCCCCGCCTCTCCGATACCATTATCCGCGCATTCGTTAGGACGACACGAGACCCCCTTCCAAATATGAGGCGGCAGCGGCTGTCCCCGACGCCTTTAAATATGCGAAATGCGCATTTACATGTCATATGAACTAAGCTTCTCAGTGTCGGGGGGAGATTACCGAGGCGAAATTAGTGGCTTGCCAAAGCTCGCCCTTCGAGGAGGATTCTTCTTCTCGAGGATTTTTGTCATTTCTCCCGTTTTTTTTGGGGGGGGGGAGTGGGGGGGGTCTTGGTGATGTTAGTTTTAACGGGGTGTTTGAGGGTGTTTAATGTATATTGTGTGTTGTGTATTTTGTATATTATATATATAATTACATATGCTGTATATATAATTATATATATAAATATTTATATGTACATGATATATATATATATATATATATATATATATATATATATATATATATATATACATATAAATATATATATATATATATATATATATATATATATATATATATATATATATTTATATTTTTATATGTATATATATGGGTATATATACATATATATATGTATATATATATATATATATATATATATATATATATATATTATGTTATATATTATATATTAAATATATATACATACTTATTTAGACAATACACCCCTATACTCTGTTCCATAATAAGCATTTAGAACACACTGCAATTTTTCAGTCAACGCTCCTCTAATTCTATGCAATTGAAACATAATACCCTTATAAACCACCTTGAATAAAGGACATAAAATAAAAAGAAATTGAAGAATGAGCCGAGGAATTATATACCCTCATACTACCGACCATCTAATAACGCCTCCATTTCCTGGCTGTAGAAATCATTTTGTTTGTTTGTTTGTTTGTTTGTTTGTTTGTCTTTTACCTAATTACACCTTTCTTGCTGCTACTGGCTTGTTCTATAAGCGTCCCCTACTCAGAGGCGCTAGTACTAGTACTAACCACCGTATGGACAACGCAAAGCAGACGGCTGCACGGAGATATCGATTATCAATATAATTTGTCGACCACACAATATAGAAATTGGTGCGTATGACGCTTTGATCCCCGAGGGGCTAGTACTAAACACGGCGTCCCAAGGAGCTTCCGCCATGTTGAGTACTAGCACTTCGGAGCAGCTGACGCTTAGATAACAAGCCAAACAAAGTAGGACCGACTTATTCCAATATATTTCCAAGCTGAATATATTGTTTGTATATATATTATAAGTACTAGTGTATTAATTTTTTTTAAATAAACGTGGTAGAAATATTCATCGCAAAGTAAATACTTTTAGATATATTGATATACCATTTACTTGGCTTAAGCCTTTGATGAAATTGATGAAGTTATGTCGTATAAGCGTTCTGTCTGAAGATCAGGGTTTCTTTGTAATATATATATATATAGCATTCTTACAGTAAAACTTTCATTAATTGACTCTTATATTAACCGTTCAAACAAGCATTCATGGAATTGGTTTTTTCCCTTTTTCTGTATTTTAACTATATATATATATATATATATATATATATATATATATATATATATATATATATATATATATATATTAAGAGAGAGAGAGAGAGAGAGAGAGAGAGAGAGAGAGAGAGAGAGAGAGAGTCAGTCGAACAAGTATATGAACTGATGTTTTCCGTGAACTATCAATTAAGCCTTATTATACAATAGATTCTATTGAAATTCTCTTTGAATACATACTTTAACAGTCTCTCTCTCTCTCTCTCTCTCTCTCTCTCTCTCTCTCTCTCTCTCTCTCTCTCTCTCTCTCTCTCTCTCATGTATATATGTTGATCACATGAATATATATATTTGTGTGTGTATATATATACATATACATATACATATACGTAAACATACACTCTCAGCGAGTACCCTCACGCCTCTCCATCACTTTCAAATAACCCCGCCATTCTAATACCAGAGCTGTTTACATCGCCAGCAAAGCATTACCGGTAGGAGGCATGGTGGTAATAGAATTATGACTGTTTATGAGCAATTTTTATCGGAATTTTCCCCGACATAAAAATTGATATTCGATTAATGTTGACTTAAACGCTTTAAAGGGACCCATTGGTTCTGCTGCCATTTTTCCATACAGTTGGATGATGAGGTTGCTTGCGTAACACGTCAGTGTAGATTTTCTTGTGTTCGAGTGTAATACCCAAACACACACACACATACATACATACATACATACATACATACATGCCCGCGCGCTTTCGTCCGTGTTTATACAAATTTGTAAGCTCTGAAAACGTGGAAATGTAGCGTGCAATTGCCAATGCGTGTAGACGATACAACAGTGATTGCAGATAGTGAAGAGAAACTGCCGTAACTAGTGAGAGAGGTTGAAAATATTTACAAAGGTTGAAAATCGAGAGTAAATGTGAGCGAGGGTAAATTTATGAAGTAAATTGTAAGGGAATGATTATGCGAGGTGGAGGAATGGTACTGCCGATATTTGTAAGTGTTTGGGAGTTAGTATGCCATTACGACGATAGATTGAGTCACAGAATGAGTCGCAGAATGATTCACAGAATGAGTCACAGAATGATTCACAGAATGAGTCACAGAGTGAGTCACAGAATGATTCACAGATTGAGTCACGGAAAGAATCACAGAAAGAGTCACAGAATGAGTCTCGATGGTTAGTTAAAGGTAAAAGTGTGTGCATAAAGAGTGTGTAAGTATGTATATGGAGTGTGTAAGTATGTATAAGGAGTGTGTAAGTGTGTATAAAGTGTGTAAGTATATATAATGAGTGTGTGTGTATAAATGTGTGTAAGGAGGGTATAAGTAGTGTATAAATGTGTATGAGTGTATAAGTGTGTTTAAGGAGTTTGTGTATAAAGGGTGTAGAAGTGTGTATAAGGAGCGTGTTGTATATAAAGAGTGTGTAAATATGCATAATGAGTGTGTAAGTTGTATAAATGTGTGTAAGGAGTGTATAAGTAGTGTTTAAGTGTGTATAAGGAGTGTGTATAAAGAGTGTATAAGCGTTTATAAGGAGTGTATAAGTGTGCATAAAGAGTATGTAAGTATGTATAAGGAATGAATAAGTGTATATAAAGAGTGTGTAAGTATGTATAAAGAGTGTATAAGTATATAAAGAGTGTGTAAGTGTGTATAAAGAGTATAATTGTATATAAGGAGTGTGTAAGTGTGTACAAAGAGGGTGTAAGTATGTATAAGGAGTGTATAAGTGTATAAAAGTGCATTGTGCATGTGTCCAATGAGTTACGACGTACCAGTGTTGGGGCCTCCTGAAATATGCAGTTTTCAAAGCCGATTAGCGTTTTGTTTTATATCTTGAGGAGACAACACAAAGAAAGGCGGAATAATTTCGCGAATTAAAGACAATATAGGCGCTCGTAGGAAACAGTCATTTCATATTATTTGTGGGTAAACATGCGCGTGTGCATTCCTAGGACTTTGCACTTCTCTTGGATGTGACAATAAACATACACGCATACATACCTACGACGATGCGTACTTGCAAGCACACACACACGCACAAGCACAAGCAATCACTCAGACGCACACACATACATATATGTATGTGTGTGTATTTATGTATATATAATATATATTTCCCTGCATACACACACATATATACATACATACATACATACATACATACATACATACATACATACATACATACATACATACATACATACATACTTACATACATACATTCAATCGGTCTGAACGGACGATTTCCTTTAAAAACAAGTATCGTTGAAAACTATGATAGAAAAATTCACAACTCGGCTATTATCAGCTTTCCCTAAACTTATGTTCTCGGACTTCTCTCTTCAGTCGAAATGGTGGGGATTTTGCCCCCAAAGCTCATTACGATCTCCGATGCTTCTTTCTGTTCAAAGGAAACAACATATATATATTTTTTTTCTGTCATTTATTTCTTGTAATAGCGAGCATGTTTTCGTAAGAGGATTTCGCCTAAATACGTAGGTCATTTTTTATTTGTGTGATATATATATATATTATATTATATTATATTATTTATATATATATATATATATATATATATATATATATATATATATATATATATATATATATATATACATATACATATACACGCTGCATCTCACCTATTATTTTGTGGAACAAATAATATTCCATCACAAAGGAAAAAATAATTACAATTAATAATGACAGTGGTATTATTTTAAATCGCGTTGAAGAGGATAAAAGCGTTGGAGCTAAATAAAATTTAAGAACTAAGTATTTATCAGTGAGGGTTTATATTAGCCTTCATGATAAAAAATAGCTTTCATAATGGTGGTAATCCTAGGTACAAAATATTGATATGATTTGATAATGAAAGCGGAAGCTTTACTTCCTATGGAAAGTAGAATTATTATTTAGTAAATAAAATTCACAAACGATTATAATCCCAAGAGATTCAAGGCTTTTTTTTCCCCCTGTCAATCTGTCATCCCTTGATTGACAGTTCTGAGGCTGACGGTCATTATCCCGAGTATTTAGACATAAATCCACGTTAATTATCGCTTAAATGCCTCCGGTTAAAGACGGATCTGGCTTAGAATATTTTAATGACTGAGAAACTAGAGTTGATGACGAACTTAAAATCAATTTTGGATTTAACAGAGAAAGGGAGCTGTCTTTGTGTATTCGTGCTTAATTGTGTGATTGCAGTTATTTGTATAACATCGATTGTATGGTTTCAATTTTTTTTTTAAACCTAACACCCACACGACTCCTTGTGCCCACTTTTATAGCTGGAAGTTAGATCTCGTAAAAATCAAAATTATCATGATGTCGTGATATGCAAACCACATCTATTTATAATCAAAGTCTAAAGTAGATTCATTATGTTTCTTGCTTGAGATAATTAAACTTCTTGTAAACTTTTCTGTTCAAGGATTTGATAATACAGGAGAATGTTCATTTGTCAGAGCTTGGTTGTTTAATATTTGCACTCTATCTTAATTATATGATGTATAAAATAATCCTCAGAAGTATTAGCCGACAGGTATGAGAAGAATCTAGCTTAATTAGTAAGAAAATCTTCAGAATACATGAATAATTACAATTTGATTTATGTGGTAACGTAAGCAGATATATTTACAAAGGAGAGATTATGATACATAATTAACTAAGTTTAGTGCATAGTTCAACTCAGTAGGATTTACTGTTTATTTAGAGCAAAGGCAACTTATACCCAAGCCGGTTAATTTACTATAGGTGTACATTTCTCTAGACAGGTAATAATGATATCTGATATTTTGGTGTCATTTTACCAAAACGCATTGGAACTTTCAGGTTAATGGTCCCATTGTACTCAGATGTATTACTGAGATCAAGAAAATTGACATATTCATGTTAAAAAGGATTCAGACCTTTTATTTGGTAATTATATGCAAGTAGGCATTCATTCGTCTCTCAAAATATACATGTGAGTGAGTTTTTGCTGCAAATACCCTCATGTATAAAGAAAAACAATAATTTTCTCTTTAGTTGATCAATTTTTTTCTTTGACTGACCAACAATCAACCAACTATCTCCCAATGGGTGTTTTAGCAACACTCAGCCAGTCCACGGTCGAAAGCCAATCATTCATTGTTAAGAAACTTTTTTCTGTCCGCCCTCAAATCTTACAAACTACCGAGGCTAGGGGGCTGCAAATTGTTATGTTGATCATCCACCCTCCCATCTTCAAACATACCAAATTGCAGCCCTCTAGCCTCAGTAGTTCTTTTTATTTTATTTTAAGGTTAAAGTTAGCCATAATCGTGCGTCTGGCAACGATACAGGCAGCCCACCACCGGGCCGTGGTTAAAGGCTCATACAGCATTAAAC
>JANJGK010000046.1:24218200-24225700 GCA_039081455.1 Macrobrachium rosenbergii
AATAATGATGATAATAATAATAATGAGAAAATATATATCAGTTGAATTAAAACGGTTACTTCTGTTATGCTTTGAAATGCTGTCCTTTGTTTTGACGTAGATGTGTGTGTGTGTGTATGTATGTATATATATATATATATATATATATATATATATATATATATATATATATATATATACATATATATATATATATATATATACATATATATATACATAGATAAATAGATAGATAGATATATACATATGTACGCATATATATGTGTATATGCTGTACAGTACCTATTTATCTATCTCTCTCTCTCTCTCTCTCTCTCTCTCTCTCTCTCTCTCTCTCTCTCTCTCTCTCTCTCTCTCTATATATATATATATATATATATATATATATATATATATATATATATATACATATATATATATAATATATATATATATTATATATATATATATATATATATATATATATATATATATATATATATATATATTACTCACTAACAAACGAACATTCAGGATTTTCGCATTCCATTAATTTCAGGAATAGCAGCAATGAATATTTTTTTTCCGGGCAATTATATTTTTTTTCCAATTGTAATAAAACTTCGGCATTTCCATATTAAAACTCACGATTCAATAATTGCCATTTTTATGTAAGCCTATTAGCCTAATTTTTTTGCAGTACGATAGGCATTAGGTTTCGTGCAAAACACAAAACGGGGAAAAATTAATTTTCCGTGTTGATAAAAGGGAAATATATCGGTTTCCATAGAAACCAGTTCAATACTTCTCGGCTCGTTCCGAATTTGTCGTATTATTTTTTTTGAAAATGAAGGTGAACGAAAGTGGAAATATTTCCAGGATGTAGATTTAAAAGAGAATGCGAAGCTTCCAGCAAAGATGGATGAAAGCACAAGCAATCGCTTGTGCTAAAGAATTTCCCTTCGTTAAATTAAGTCATTCTGCTTACCATATATTTATTTCTCTCGTAGATTTCTCTTGATTTTGTAGCTCACGTAGTTTTGAGTTCGAATCTCCTGGTTGATTTCAATCGTCACGAATGAAAGTGAAAGGAAGTCAAATATGTTATTATAGCTTTTGAATATTATTTCAGATCATAAATATAACAGTGCTGTTAAACAAACAGCTTGCAAACCTTTTCTGTTACTAATTAGACTAAATAGATTATGAAGTATAGCAAGGAAAATTAATTAATTCGACCGTCTGTTTATTCCAATTTTTTCGTTAATTTTTTTTTTATATTTTGGCTTTATTTGTATGTACGTATACATATACATAATTCATATACATATATTATATATATATATATATATATATATATATATATATATATATATATATATATATATATATATATATATATATATATATAATACATTTATATTTTGACTTAAAAAATGAATTTCCTTCATGAGGTTATTACCTCTATACGCTTCTCCACCATAACGTAATGCCCACCACAGTCAAATAACTACCAGTCCATAATTCTAAATACCATTTCTGCCCCATAAATTGATTTTTCTCATAACAGTGTATCGATGGTATTTAGTTTATAATTAAAATGTTCAGTGTAATCATCTAGAAAGTTCAAATCTACTTAAAAATCTTTCTCTCTCTCTCTCTCTCTCTCTCTCTCTCTCTCTCTCTCTCTCTCTCTCTCTCTCTCTCTCTCTCTCTCTCTCTCCTTGTTCCCTTTCCTGCGTACTTCTAACTTATTTTTCACCTCCGAGCGAACTGGATGCAATTAAAACTCTGATGTGATTTAGACGGTTACGTCAAAAGCGAAGGTGAGGAATTAATGAATAAGAGCAAAATAGAATTAGATTCCTTTCTTTTATTTTATATCAAACAAGGTTACGTTCTTTTTCGATGAATATTTATTTTTCAGAAGAAGTCGTACAAAGAATATTTCTTTTATTTTGTATCAAACATACAAGTTTAGAATATTTTTCGATGAATGTTTATTTTCAAAACAGTAATACAAAGAATATGTCTTCTATTTTGTATCAGATATAGAAGATTAAAATATTTTTCGGTGAATATTTATCTTCAAAAAAGCAATACGAAAAATATTTATACATAAACGAATTTGCTCCCCCCCGAAAAGAAGAATTTTAATCAACAATATTTCAAGGCATTGGTCAATATATATATATATGTATATATATATATATATATATATATATATATATATATATATTATATATATATATATATATATATATATATATATATATTATATATATATATGTATATTTATATATAATATGCTCTATTTTTATATGATTTGTCCATAATGAAAACGAATAAAATCTATTGATTTTATCTGTTACTCAGAAAAAGGAATGACTTAAAACTGGAAATGTTTTTATTGACGTGGTTTGAATTGAAACTGACAGACTGGTTCCTATGGAAACAAATGCACAGGTTGCCATGGAAACCGGTGTAAATAAAGAAAGAAAGGAAGTGATCCGTTTGATTTGATGTATCTTCCCGGCGTCGCCATATTATCTTAGTACGTTCACCAAAATGCGTTCATTTATTAATTACCAAAGCTTAAATTATTTGTGAGGAAAATTAAATAGCCGTTTCATCGGTATTAATTTCGTTATGGAAATTGCAATCGATCTGTACTTGTTGATACCTGGTATAGCCTCTCTCTCTCTCTCTCTCTCTCTCTCTCTCTCTCTCTCTCTCTCTCTCTCTCTCTCTCTCTCTTATACTTCTGCTAATGTTTTGTACTCGGTTTACTGTCTCTAATTCTTCGTTTTCTCTTGTTCTTCATTTCCTACATTCACTTCATTATGGAAATGAAACAAAAACAAAAAAATATACTCAAAAATGTATCTGAAACAAAACAAGAAAATGTACTTGAAAGATGTATCTAAAAAAAAAAAAAAAAAAAAAAAAAAAATATATATATATATATATATATATATATATATATATATATATATATATATATATATATATATATATGTATATATATATATATATATATATATATATATATATATATATACTTAATAATATAGTGTGTCGAACAAGGAATAAGCGAAACAGAATAACCTAAACGAATTAAATTTTTTTTCCTCCCTTTATCTGTAAAATGAACTTAAGTTTTCAAAAGATTTTTTGGAGTATCGTGGATATGTAAGTTAGGGTATGAGAACGTGGCTAGGAGAATTTACAATTCAAGATAATCTTCCCCTTTACACTTTGTTTATTTTACCTTACTAGCAAATATATGAGTAGATTATTTACTATTTTATAAAAGTAACATAGACGTGGAAGGTAGATATAAACACGCGTGTAAGAAAATTTACAATTAAAGATTTTTATTTTCACTTACGTTACACTTCTTTTACTTTACTCCTAAGGCAAATATATATTAGATTATTTTCTCTTTTACTCAGGAAATATGATGCGGATGATGCTGTTCCAGAATTAAAACCGTTTCGTTGAAGTAGTTTGTAATGAACGAGTTGCTTTAGAAATCAAAACATCGGTTTCTGTGGCGACCAATGTATCTGAAATGAGAGTACAAAATAAAGTAGATTTTTTAATTGTTTGCTTTTAGTAGAGTCACAAACGGCATCGTTTCATTTTCTGCGATTTAGCTCACTGATTGGTGAGTTCAATTAAGTACTGAGATTTATGACTGTTCGTTAATTTACTGAGAAGATATGTAACAAAAATACAGTGAGTTTACAGAAATTTATTTTGAGGGTGAAAGCACTTTCGATTTACGCTTATGAAGCCTTTACTATATTTCTCTCTCTCTCTCTCTCTCTCTCTCTCTCTCTCTCTCTCTCTCTCTCTCTCTCTCTCTCTCTCTCTCTCTCCAAAACGTGTGAGCCCATAATTCTTATTTTCTGACAAGAGGAAAAAAAATTGTTCAGCTGTTCACAATAAATTAAAAATAGGATAATCATTCTTGATGAATTTCAACATTCCTTTGTTTATATTACAACTCAATGGATGCCCATGGAGGAACCTACAAAAGTGAAGGATAAATCTCGCTTTGTATTTACGAAATGGGTTAGAAAGCTCTGAAATACAATTATAGAAGAAAAAGATAGAGAAAAAAAAGGTACTAATGGTTCAACTGATTATAATCTATGCGTTTCCACAAATTCGATTAAAATTTCCTGCAGAAATTTTTCAACTATGAGCCTGAGTGCAGTTGCGCCAGAATGATCAAAACATTAATAGATTTCGGGTATATTAGCAATACAGAAAACATGAATAGATTTCAGGTATATGAGAAATTCAGAAAACATGGATAGATTCTATAGGTATATTAGATATTCAGGAAACATGAATAGATTTCATGTATATTAGAAATTGAGAAAACATGAACAGATTTATTCAGAAAACATGAATAGATTTCAGTACATTAGAAATTCGGAAAACATGAATAGACTGTCGGTATTTCAAAAATTCGGGCTCGGCGAAAGAATATCTGCGCCACTCATGAATGATTTATCATTGTGACTGAAATATTAATAATCTAGTCAGGGTACTGTGCCGGTAACATTCAGCTAATGCTGTCCCCTGACCCAGACAGTATAGCGTTTAGTATGCATGGAATCGTAATTAACTCGGCTTAGGACAACACTCGCTCGCAGCTAAACTGATTTAATTTCAGTGCCCCTACTTTGATTCGGTGGGGCCATGCGCATTACCGTCGTATACTTCGTACAATCAGTCTTGCCGTCGTGGCTGTGGGTGATAATGTGACTTTTATAATTGTATTTGTTGCTGTGACCATGATGATGATGATGATGATGATAATAATAATGATAATAATAATAATACTAATAATAATAATGATAATAATAATAATTATTATTATTATCATTATTATTATTATTATTATTATTATTATTATTATTATTCTATAAAAATGATAATAATACTCATCATCATCATTATTATTATTATTACCATTATCATTATTATTATTATTATTATTAATCGAATTCCAGGCAACGACGACGATTATTATTATTATTATTATTATTATTATTATTATTATTATTATTATTATTATTATTACTTTAAAGTAACTAATTCCCATCCCAAAATAGAATGAATTAAATTTTACACATCCCAGAGTTTTCTCAAATTTCTGCGCGAGGAAATTCAGTTACTTAACAATTACATTACTGATTCTCATGCAATGTCGTATTGATACAATTATTATAACTACTTCTCGTTGTTATCAATTTATCTCCTTCCTCGGTTCTCTCCACTAATTCAATAACTATCTGTATTGCATCAACTTTTTTTTTTTGCTTATATTTCGTTTTCTTAAATTATCAGTTCTTATTCTTTCAGACTTGACATAGCGTTTATTTATTTAAAGTACTACGTTGCTTACTAAGTATTTATTGATTGACTGATTGACTGAATATAGAATTTAGGCCAAAGGCCAAGCGCTGGGACCAATGAGGTCATTCAGCGCTGAAACGGAAATTGACAGTACAAGTTTGAAAGGAAAACCTCGCAGTTGCCCTATGAATCAGTTGTTAGGAAAGGGTGTGGGAAGTAAGATGGAAGGAAGAGAATATGAAGGGAGGTACAGTAAAACGAACGAAAGGGGTTGCAGCTAGGGGCCGAAGGCACGCTGCAAAGAACCTTAAGTAATGCCTACAGTGCACCGCATGAGGTGCACTGACGGCACTAACTTCCTACGGGGACTAGGTATTTATTAATTACTGTTATTTTCACAAAACTGGGAGATGATGTTTTTGTCTGTGCGTAAAGTTAGCAAATTATTTCAAGCCCCGATGAGTGGATTTGGAGGAATATATGGTAACCCTTCCATTCGGTGACCTTTACCAAATGTTCAAATTTTTGTAGCAATGTTTACTGGGCGTCGAATCAGAGTCACTCGTTTTCATAAATGGCTTTGTTTCCAATCTAATACATCACACATTTTAGATATGTGTTAATAATAATAATAATAATAATAATAATAATAATAATAATAATAATAATAATAATAATAATAATAATAATAATAATAATAATAATAATGGCCTGCGGTCAAGCAATACAAGGGTCACCTAACCAAGCAGCGTCCCGAGACTGACTGACTAACTTTGATTTACCTAGTGTCATATACCAGGGTCACTGACTGAAATAATGTCCGTAAACTAACCCAGGTCTACAGGATGGGATTTAGGCCTGTTTCCTGAAACTCACAGTGGGCCTATGTTGGCCTGAATAAACAATTGCGTACCTGACAGTCAGTCGGCTGTGGTGGGTCGGTAGGGGACCGGAGAAGGATATGCGGCTAGCAATTTCTTCCCAAAAGTAGCGTTGGCGGAGGCTTGTGACTTATTGAGTGCTTCAACTTGAACAGAAGAACCAAGGTTGACGTATCACGAAAATTCTAGTCTTTATTCTTGTATTTTTTCTCTTTTCAACAAAACTAAAGAAAGTCGAGATAAAAATGATTGTTAGTGGTTCACTCCCCTCCCCCCGCACCCCCCCCCCCACCCCGTCGTCCCCTGCCCCCCCTCTCTTTTTTTTGTACCCCTGTTTCTGTCTCTTGCATTCTTTCCCCCCTTTGAGCCTAATCGAATTTCAAGTGACTTGAGACAAAAGTCGAAGTTGAAAAGTTAAGCAAAAGTGCATAAAGTTGTATGAAAAGTTCCCGAGGCTTTTTCGTCCTTTCTGAGAGAAAGATTGCGAAGCTGTCGACTGGATTTTGGTCAGAGGGATGAAGTTAGATTTTGCGAGAGAGGCGGAGGGTGAATTATTATCATGGCTTCCATACCCATATACCGCCATGAATGTTGGGAGTGCGAGAGAGGGAGGTTTCGACCGTAGTGATGTTACGTATACCCCTTTAGCTCGGACCAAAGTACAGTACCTGTACTGTATAGGGACCAGTGGTAAGAGTAAGGTCCAGAGAGTAAGAAATTATTATTATTATTATTATTATTATTATTATTATTATTATTATTATTATTATTATTATTATTATTATTACCTAAGCCTCTTTAACTCAGACGAAAGCACAGTGCCTTTAATTTGTTTATGTGGGGACTAGTGGTAAGAGTAAGGTCCAGAGAATAAGAAATTATTATTATTATTATTATTATTATTATTATTATTATTATTATTATTATTATTATTAAGTAATTAAAATTTTCTACCAGACATCGAGAGTAAACCCAAGAGAGAATCTTGAGTGAAATGCAAGAACGCTACCAACTGACCCACAGAGGTCACGACCTCTGTGGGTCAGTTTGAAGCGTCCCTGCCTTTCAATGGAGTGCTGGGTTTGACCCCGATGTTTATTATTATTATTATTATTATTATTATTATTATTATTATTATTATTATTATTATTATTATTATTATAGAACTAAATTTAAATATCATTCAGTTCTATAATAAAATAGAATGTCAAGCTGAAAGGGAATTGGAAAATGAAACGAAGATGATTGGCAAATGATTGACAAG
>JANJGK010000046.1:24230700-24260700 GCA_039081455.1 Macrobrachium rosenbergii
AATTTGTTTATACTGTCAACGATTATGAGAGTAATATGTAATTTGAATCTGAATTTAGCGATTATGAATTCTGAATCCTTCCTTGGGCAAAACTCCCTGTCTGATGCCAGTGATTATCCAGTATAAATCTTTACTAAAACGTGATATAAATTCGCTTTACGTGCTCGATATCATTTTTATTTGTCGGTGCTGCTATTATTATTATTATTATTATTATTATTATTATTATTATTATTATTATTATTATTATTATTATTATTATTGTCTCTGAATATTTGGCTTCTCCAACGAAATCGCGAGGGCTAAGTTTCTCAGAAACATGGCTGACATTTTATCCTATCTAAAAATTTAGCTGATTTGCTTCCAGTTATCGTTGACTTAGAGTTAATTTGGACCCGCTTCAATATTGCTTAGTAATTTACAAAATATAACCTTTGTGTACCAGGCAACATTCCTTAAAATTCATTCTCTGGTCTAAATCCTATCAATGTTTCTTTCTTGTACTGTTTTTGTTAATAACATTAACTGCTTGTTTGTGCTTTCCGATGCGTTTCTCGATATGTCTTTCGACCTCTGTCTTGTCAACCATCTTGCAAATGTTGCAACTGGTGATGTATATCGGCCTAGTTCGCCCTTTTCTGTTATTTTGTTACTTTCTAAGTTGATAAACACATGGGGAGCGCAAAAGACCCGGTGTTGTTAATAACAGAATCATTGCAACAGCCACGCATTGTGTTTTCCATCAGAGGATGAATGAAAGTAGAAAGGTATATGGGAAAAGTAAAAGAAAGTAGTGAAGGGGGATATGGTCCTTATATTAACTCGATACCAACGGTAGATGGAATATATATATATATATATATATATATATATATATATATATATATATATATATATATATATATATATACATATACATATATATATATATATACGTGTGTGTTAATTCTCTAGATATGATAAAGCAACCCACGTCCTTAGAAAGCTTAGAGTCACCAGATTCGTCGTGGAATCTAATTAATAAGCGGGAGTGATTCTCTGGATCGATTGAACGACAAATAACTTGATTTCCGTGAATCACACCCAGGATTAACGCCCACGCCGCTCCCCAAAACCCATACGTGGGTAGCAGATGGGCGGCATAACAGATTGGTCTAGTAACTTGACATTGGAGGCGATGATGATGATTATAAAATTATATGTCTTGAGTTTAATGTTGGTTTCCATAAACAGAGAACATTTATGTATGAAACTATGTATACATATATGTATAGCTGCGTCCATATTAGATGAATAATAAAGCTCATAGCGTATGTTCCCGCATTCATTCTGTTTTGGTCGATGTCCGAAGCTAAAAGAAAGTTTTCTTGGAACTCGTAATATGTCCAAAGTTGGCGCGAGTTCCTCGTCAGGATAGCCAACATAAGCATCTTCGCGTGACAGTCTTTTTAAAGGGAAAATCTTTATAAAAGTGATTTAATGGCCAATAAACCTTATCGAAACTATTTTAACATATTCATGGTAAATTTGATGTCAACTAATAACCTGATTTTCCTTTGTTTAATTTCTTATCTTAATGTGAATAGTGGTAGCCTTGGTTCCTTCTTCATCGTAACTCACCGCCATTGCATGTATTGCCAAATCATTGTTTCAAACAGACTTCTAAAATATCATAATCTGACCACATTTTGGAGTATTAAGCTTTTAAAATTATATTAATTATATTTATTCTTTAAATTCCAATAAATTAAATTAGTGAAATGTTTTTAAATTTAAATTTAGGAAAAAACTACCTTAGTTTCTTGATTGAATTCTTAATTTTCGAAGTCACGCCTTACATTTTCACGCTTTTCCCGTTTTCAATGATTTTACTCTTTATGAGAAAGGATATTTCTGGAACAAAGTCGCTCCTCACTTTAACTTAACAATCCTTTTGTTATCCCCCATCTAAATATACACTAGGATTTCACCATTAGGAAGTTATATATAATAAGGTGGAAGAAATCCCTAGTATTTTTTTTTAATGGGTACGGAGAATTTTGGCTCAATGAAAAGTGGAACTATAAAAAGATTATAGGCCTAATTTATTGACCACAAGTAACCATCTAACCCGGTTTTACTGTTGATAAAATCACTCTTTTTATCCTTATTGAATTAATGAATGTTACTCTGTTTCAGAAAGAAATCAGCTATATATATTAATACTCTGAAAAATCTAAACTAAAACGTTTCAGTTCTCTCTCTCTCTCTCTCTCTCTCTCTCTCTCTCTCTCTCTCTCTCTCTCTCTCTCTCTCTCTCTCTCTCTCTCTCTCTCTCTGATGGGACTTTCCTAAGCCTTCTGACTTTATTATCTTTTGATCACAGACAAACATGTCGGCTTCCCAAACTTCGTTTATGGGATTTTAATTGTGAAAAATCTGCATAAATGATTGAAATCCCGAATTTGATAATTTGACATTCGAAGTTTTCATATTTGAGATTGATTGATTGATTTATGGTTACTAAAACTGGCGTTACACTGCATATTTGAAAAATACATGATTATTTTTCATATATCAACGTATCATAATTATACATTTATTAATAATTTTACCATAAAAAGGATTTACACATAGTTGAGGTTAAATCACATTCCCCTAAAACAAAACGTTTTTCAAGTTTTTCAAGGCTATTTTACTGTTTGTTACGAGCATTTGCATAACTCTCTTCTTAATTGTAATCTCGTTTCTTGCGAGAATATACATATATGTATATATATATATATATATATATATATATATATATATATATATATATATATATATTAAATCATACATCTTATTCAATTTCGTAATACTAGATGCCACTGCTGTTTGCCTTGAAAATAGGACTCTGCTTTCTTGAAGATTCCTTGTTTGGCTCTCAGCCAATCAGGAGTGTTTTCTCGTTCCTTTCCTTGAGAAGACTGACATGGGAGTCTCTGATTGGTTGATTCATTTTGAAAAGTTTCAGCTGAGGAAACAGAATTAAGCAAAGCAGCTGAAAGTGTTAACTTGAGACAGTTTAGAAAATAGAAGAAGTGCGGTGTCGTTTTGATACTGTAATTCTTGAAGGTAAGACTGTGACCATGTTCCGTGTTTTGAGTGTATTAATTCGTTGGTAATTTTTAAATTCCCCTGGTCATAAAGGTGGATGATAAGCTTGTGTAATTTTCAAGTTCAAGGCTAAACAAAGGAGAATTCCATGAGGTGTTAGTGAACTTGATGTCAACCATGCATGGCTTATCATGGCCGTTTAATTTAAAATGAACTTTGTAATCGAAATACCTTGTGAAGTCTATCTTTTTTTCTATTAAGGAATGTTGGTTTATAGCTTGTTTGAAAAGTGACTTTTGCACTCCAACAAATAATTTTAAGTAAGATTTGGAATACAAGCACTTAATCTACTCAGATTTAAGCTGAAAAGTGTTAACCTTAGCTCCTCTTCGGCATAAAAAAAACCAACCATCGTTAATTTTGGATTATCAGAAATGCAGTGTATTGCTTATATAGCTCGGTAATTATCTCATAAATTTTCCTAATCGGAAGGATATTTGTTTGAGCAATATGGTATAATAACTTTCCGGAGTTAAGTTAGTAGTTGCTGAAAGTTTGGCAGGAAGGATTAAACTGCCAGCCGTATGTATGTTTTAAATTCCGAGGTTTTAGTGTATTACTTCTCCTAGCACCGTGATATACTTTCGAGTGTGTGATTTATGTGGGTACAGTATACTGATTCAAGCCACTACAAAATTTCTTCCCTAAACTTAGAATAAATCATTAAAATAGTTTTCAGTCTTAACAGCAATTACCTCATATGGGTAGTGCACGGCAGTTAGCCTTCAGTCCACCGTGGTTTGCTTTATCCATTTCACAAATTAAGAGCAAGAACTATCTGTTAACACAGTGGGTTACACATCGCAATTAGGTAGGGACTTGAGTTACTAAATATGAGCTTATCTGCAATTTGTACTAGAAACATTGACTAAAGTATTACGAAGACTATTAAAATGAAACTCAAAAACATTGTGATCTTTAGGCTTATAACAATTGACTTGGGTGTCTTATATCTATTAAGTACTTGTTTATTAAACTACGGTACCTATAATATGGATATGAAGGCTTCGTAGTATTGGGATTGGTATATTAAAATTGTATACCATACGCTTGTTGCACAAGCAGTTGAATTTTCAAATGCTTTCAGGGTAAATATGTTTGAAATACCTGTCTTAAGTTTTTGCGTAGTTATTCTGACTCGGTAGAGGTTAGAAATTAGTTTATCCGTTTTTGCGCCCTTACTTGTAGTTAAATGAGGTGTCTCATTGGGTGAACTGTATACAGCACTTGAAGAAAATACTGTCCAGGTCTTTGTAATTGCCGTAGAATGTTTGTATCCAAGGTTTTATGGAAATTATTAAAGTGAGCTAAAATGTCGTAAATTTGAAATGTATGCAACAGTTGAAAAAAATATATGCAGACTAGGTCTCTAATTACGGTAGAATGTTGCTGTATAAGGTTTTATAGACATTATCAAAGTGAGGTAAAATATCGTAAATTTATTTGAACGGCTTTCAGATTAGGTCGCATAGGAAGACTGTAGCTATAACTCTAGAATGACGATATTAGCATGTTGGCGATATTAGCATGTTGGCGATATTAGCGACTGCAGAAGCCATGTTTCAGTAGAGATTTTGGTATACTGTAGTCTTTTCCAGTTGCATTATTTTTAGCAACGCCGACAAAATTCTTAGTAAGCACTGTTGAACTAAATAAATCCAATAGTACAACCTGACTACACCCAGTAGTTAGAGACTCGTACCATTGTGACAATTACTTACCATGAGTGTTGATTTTTGGAGGAGGCCTTATCGATCCTCATTCGTCCACTAGACAGCCCCGTTATGGTATATAAGTTTTCTTGATCAAATTTATGAAAATAGTTTTTAGTACATGGGAAAACTTGCTCGGCCGTTAGTTGTATTTAGCAGTAATTACATGTTCTAGTTCCTTCAGTATTGTTTTAGTTTATCCATTTACTTCAAATTTGCTCGTTAATTCACTAGTTTTCTTGAGTCTTCATTACATAACTGTAGGTCGCCGGTATAAATTTGTTCTGCTCGGTCAAGTACCAGTCGGTGTATCTGACGTGCATTATGTTCTCAATGTTTTAGTTCCGCTAAACCAGTTTTATTTAATTTAACCATTTAAATTTTGTAATCTCCTTTTCCGCCTCATTCATTGGATATGCCAATTCCCCCCCCCCACCCCCGCCCCCCATGCCCCCCCGCCACTTGTATTCTTTATACTGAGTATCAGCATTTACAGCAGGAGAATTCATATTCCATTAGGCATCGAAGCTTCTGCGGTCTGTTGCTAATTATGATGCAAACTTAAATGAATTTTTCAATACCTGTTTTCTCATTACAACAATTGTTTGAAAATGCAACATACCTTTAGCTTTGGGTTCTTGTGGTGAGGTTGATTTTGCTGTTTTTTAAAACTTTCTTTGTTAGGTTCTGCCGTATTGATTGTATATTTTGAGTGGCCAGAAAATTTTGGAACGGCTAGTTTTTAGGGTTAGTTTCTCATGTATCGAAATATACCACGTAAAATTATTAACTGGTTCTGCTAGGTAGACATAGAATAATTAAAGATCTTACGATTACAGAGAAAAACTTTAAATCGGGTAATGTAAATAGTGCATCAGTAGTGACTGGGTTTAATTCTTACATTTCCATTTAATTTCTATGAAATTACTTTTCATAAATTTATGAAAATGACCAAAGTTCAGCATTTAGAAAATGGGTTCTTGTTTAGGTCAGTTTAAGGCGAATTTAATAGAAAATTGATTCTATACTCTGGTAAGGCTGTTAAAGTAGCACGTTTAACCAAAGTTTCATTGGTTATTTAACCACACAACGTGTTAAATTGTACTTTTTAAAACGCTTATGGTTTAACTGACCATAATCTCACTTTGTGGACGAAGTGGACTAAGATGATTTAGCCCCGTGCCCGAAAGTCTTTGTTTCAGAACTTTTAAGTACTAAGACTCCTGTAATAGTCTCAATGTTTTTCCTGGTAAGGTCCTACAGGAGAGAATGGTGGAATGACAAAGGACTTATAAAAAATAAACTTCTTGATAGGGGATAAAATTCTTTCCTAGTCAAATGTTAAGTGAAAGTTTAGTAGTTTACACAAGGAAGGACTTTGGTTATTTTTTTTTTTTGTTCCATCGTGGTGACCAAGACCTTGATAGTGACGATATACCTATCAATAAGACAAACTAATCCTTTTTAAATGCCAACCAAAAAGTTAGACTGAACTTTCTAACGTGAAAACATTAAAGTCTAGGTCGTGAAAAAAAAAAAAAATTGGTCGTCGTCAATCTCGCATCAGTTTTCAAAAACTTTAGTTTTAAACTAGTTGTTTGATTTTATTCCACGGCCTGTCGTAACTTTTTCAGTAACAGTTGTCTTGGGCTATAGCCCGATATATTGGTTAGGTTATAAATAAAATATCAATGCCTAAATGCCTGCGATAAAGTAAGGTTTAGAGCAATACAATTTTAAACTTTAAAGGTTAGGTTTGCTATTCCATTCACTGAATATCAAAATTTCGAATTAAGTTTTAGATTGCTCTGAGAGTTTTAACTTCGACACTTAAACACACAAACAGGCTTGTCCCAGTCTGCATTGCTCTTGTAAAATGCAATGTTTTCAAGTCAGTGGAATAGAATGCTTAAGCAATTAGCAAAGTTAACTTCAGTTTGTAAGAGAATTTTTTCAATTTGTCAATTTTAATACAATGAGCGTTCAGAAGTTTTTGTATAGAGCATATATTAGCATAATCATAGCCTGCAAGTTTGCAAAGATTGGCATTTCGATGCTTGGGTATTAATGGACACTAAGGATAATGAACGACTTAGAAGTTTCAGGCATAAGAGCTAGGAAACATCTTGAATTACTGAAGTAATCTAAGTGATATTCAATCAACTTAGGTCACTGTGAAGGGCTTGGGAAGCCATGAAGAGTACAAGCAATATAATCCTGTCTTTCAAATGTTATCAGAGGAAGTTAGGCTTAGTAGTTTACTAGTCTCGCAACCTCATTAACACTTAAGTTTAATTTGGATCCCACTTTATCTAGATTTGTCTGTCATGTGTTTTATTTTGGAAAAGCTTATATGTCTCGACCACTTGAATGCCTTTTTACCTTAAGATTGCAGTATTCTTTTAGTTCATTATATAGCCCAGGGTCACGTATTCATAGGTGGCTTTTCCAGTGTTATATCTTGGGATATGTCTATATGCTTCCGTAATGTTTGTTTTTCAATAAATTCAACTGATGAAAAATTACGAAAGGTGAAATAACATAGCCATATGATAAAGTTGGAAGTGGCTTCAAAAGGGTTGCTGCACTCACTGAAATCTAAGGTCAAAGGGATGAAACTATTAATTTTTCCCTTTATTTATTGCTACTTTGTACTTGAAGTATGTCCTATTGTGTGTGGACCTTGGCAAAGTGCAATCTCATGTCGGTTGTAAAACCAAGTCTTTTAAAGATGTGGTCTTTTCCTCATTCATGCACAAGTTTTCCCGTAGACTGCCCTTTAAGATGACAAAAATACTGGCCTTGTTTTATCTTATCATTGTAGCTCCTATAATTGTGACAGCTTTTCACGTATTTATCGATAATTAACTGTTAATGTTTCACTTTTGGCTATAGGTTTCAGTGTAGTAAACTTTCTAAAAGTTATTTTTATAATTCAGCAAATAAATCAGCATAGGTATGTTTTTTTCTCAATCTTTCAAACTGTAACATTCAATGTCTGAAAACTCTTGTTCATCATTGGCCTGCTGGAATGTCTTGGGACACTGACAGTTTCGCTTCATTAACTTTTCCTGAAGATGTTATACTGAACCTGTTTGTTATTTAAGTACTTTCACTCCTGACCTATTACTTTGCAAGCATCACCACCAGTCCAGTTCCAATCTCTTCTGTTGCAAACAGTTTGTAGCTCATAATTCTAAGTACTTTGAAAATAACGTGTCTTCATTATCTACTCTTAATTAATAATGTTGCATTTTCCGTATTTTTAAATTTGCTTTGAAGGTCCTTGGACTTTGACATTCTGAATTGTATAAATTTTTCGTTCTGTCAAGGTTGGACAATTTTTTTTTCCTTAAGCCTTTTCTAAACGGAGCATGCTTTCAACACCAATCTCTCTCTCTCTCTCTCTCTCTCTCTCTCTCTCTCTCTCTCTCTCTCTCTCTCTCTCTCTCTCTCCTCGTGCATATCAGTCTTGTGAGCGTGGAAGATAAAATGTTATCTTGATTTTCATACAAAATGTTAGTCCAGACTTATTAGAAGTGTCATAATTACACAAATATGCAATATTAGCATTACAATAAATTTTTGGTGGTTTTTGGTTACGGCTGAAATTAAATCTTTGAAAACACATGACTGCTTAGTACCACTAAGTGAATTTAGACTTAAAAGTGCCGTTCCATTTAATTCAGATGCAACTTCAGTTTGATGCTTTCTAATAAAATTTTTCTTTGCAGATGAAGGGGGATGAAAATGGCTCTTCTGCGGTAAGACAGAACTACACAGCTATTGGTGTTTTGAGGAATGGCGAGAACTCTGTAAAGAGCAGTTTTAAGTCCCAACCACGAGCTGATGGTCAACGATTCCGCATTCGACTGAGAATATTCTGAGTATTGTTAATTACAGTTATATTCTGAGTTTAATAAAATGGTCTGGATAATAAAACCGAAAGTTATTTGCTTATGTTTCTATTTAAACCTGTTTTCATTAGTTACCTGTTTCCATTAGTTTGCTAAATGGAAATTTAACATTTAGTTAAATGTAACTTGTATTTGCACACAAAATAGTAAACTGGATACAAATTGTAAATCTCGTCAATGCTTGTTTGGAAATTAAAGTAAATTTTACAGTCACATGTTCATTAGAGGTTGAAATCATAACGACCCCAGCAAGCAGTGCTAAGGCTTAATTGCTAGGTTCCACTTCTGAAGTCTAATCTTGAAGCTGTTGAACAATCACTATAGATGTGCTTTCCATGTCATAGAAGGCTTAGAATTTAAAAATGTTTGCAGATGAAGTAGCCGTCATCAGTAACACGGCAACTGACATTACGAATTGAACCAAAATCCTTGTAACTGGAGAGGCATACAGTATATCACTCCTAAGGCCTATGGAGGCTGGCAGACCACGAATTAGTGGAGAAACTGTTGGCTCAACGAAATTAGTCCTGGAGGGTAAGTTGTACTGATGTTGATTTGGATCTAATTTCTAAATGGTTCGTCAATTGACGGGGCTTTTTTTTTTTTTAGTTCATAACTGGGCAGATATAGATCTGATTTCTAAATGGTTCGTCAATTGACGGGTATGCTTTTTTTTTTTTTTAGATCATAACTGGGCAAATTTAGATCTAATTTCTAAATGGTTCGTCAATTGGCGGGTATGTTTTTAGTTCATAACTGAGCAATTTCGATCTAATTTCTAAATGGTTCGTTAATTGACGGTTTTTTTTTTTAGTTATAACTGGGCAAATTTAATTTCTAAATGGTTCGTCAATTGACGGGTATGTTTTTTTTTCTTATAGTTCGTAACTGGGCAGGTTTAGATCTAATTTCTAAATGGTTCGTCAATTGACGGGTATGCTTTTTTTTTTCTTTTAGTTCATAAATGGGCAATGTTAATTGTGATTTAGAGACTGTGAGGTCCCGCCCATCCAAAGGCTTGATACGTAATGAGAAAATTATCCCTCTGCTGCACTAACTTACCAGACTAGCAATTCCCAACGGCCATAGGTGGTTCCCCAGTGATCTCAACCTACTTTAGTCTGGTCACATTTTTCTCACCGCTCCCCGCCCCCCCTCACACCTTCGTAGTAAGTCCTTACTCAACGGGACCCTTGCCCGTCATACAGACTTGTCAAGTTAGGTTCTGGATATTGTACGTGAATCTTGGGAACTGGTAGCGGGGAGTAATCTTAGATTTGTCCAGACATACAGCATCACTTAAGTCATTTTCTGGTTGGCCACAAAATCTATTTTCAAAAGTTTACTCATAGTAAAAATGTTT
The DNA here is from genome assembly GCA_039081455.1 of Macrobrachium rosenbergii. Taxonomy (NCBI): domain Eukaryota; kingdom Metazoa; phylum Arthropoda; class Malacostraca; order Decapoda; family Palaemonidae; genus Macrobrachium; species Macrobrachium rosenbergii. Next base: position 24,240,828 of record JANJGK010000046.1, read on the forward strand.
GTGGAATGACATTGAGGTCATTGAAGTTTAAATTTAGTTGCTTAATGATTTGCGGCTTTGAAGTGCTTATATTAAAAATTTTCATTGCTTGATATTTGCCAAACAAAATTTAATCTTTGTTCATCTTGTTTTAGTGGTTTCTCAATGCTAACGTTTTTTTAACTTTGCTTTTTTTCCAGGATGGTATGTAACTAGCACGAGGATATAAAAAAACCTTGGTTGAAGAACGACCTGTGGAGAAAAGATAATCGGCAATAGTGAAGAGAAGCTGAAATATACCAGTAGCGAGAGAGTAGGATGTAGCATTGAATAAGCCTAGTGAAGAAAAAAGTGGACGAATAGTAATGAAGAAATCTAGGAAGAAAAAGTGAAGGAATGCAGGAAGAAAAGTGTACGAAAACTAGTGATGAAGCCTATTGGAATAGGAAGATGAAACAGTAAGAAGGAAAATGGAGAAGTTGCCTAAAAGGAGGAGGAAGATAAACAGTAAGAAGGAAAATGGAGAAGTTGCCTAAAAGGAGGAGGAAGATAAACAGTAAGAAGGAAAATGGAGAAGTTGCCTAAAAGGAGGAGGAAGATAAACAGTAAGAAGGAAAATGGAGAAGTTGCCTTACTATATAAGTGTGATGAATGTTGGAAAGAGGGTATCAGTCAAGGAAAGTTAAAATGAAGGTACAATTTAACCTTAAGTATGTTTATATGTTTATGCATAAATAAATCTACCTTATTAAAACTGTGAATCTTTATTGCCACATATTCCATACAAGACTGAAGAAATATATTGTTTCTCACTGAATGTATCTAGTTAAATTACTAGGTCGACCTGTCTTGCATTGGCAACGCCTGTTACATTCCCTTACTAGGTCGACCTGTCTTGCATTGGCAACGCCTGTTACATTCCCTTACTAGGTCGACCTGTCTTGCATTGGCAACGCCTGTTACATTCCCTTTTTCTAGGTTTTCTCAACTCATGGAATACGCCCCTGTGGTCGACCCACGAACGCTTGCATTGGTTCCTTTTATGTGGTTGCCTCTCGTGGTCGACCCATGCCCCTCAAAATTTTTCCTGTCCTGTGTGGTCGACCCACGCTTGCCTTCGTGTTTGCCTGTGGTGGTCGACTGTATCATCTTGACTCTTGTGGTCGACCCATGCTTGCCTTCGTGTTTCCTTGCCTCTCGTGGTCGACCTACGCCTCGTAGTACATGTTTTCTTATCTGGAAGGCAATATAATAGTTTTCTGATTGTAATGAAATGGTTTCAGTAAAAACCAATAAAATTACAGAACTACATCTGTCAAACTTAAATATTTTGAAAAAATTTGTCTAGTAAAGGAAAATCAGTTCCTAGGAACTCCACTGTGAAAATAAAAAGGGAAAATGGGAAAACTTCACTATAAAAAAAATGGAAAATGGGAAAGATTTAAGATAAAACTTGATCTAATTTCGGAGTGCATATAACTAGCCAAAAATAAAATCAGTACCTAAAATGCTAAAATCAATTTAAAATTTGTAAATTTTAGTCTTCAAAATCAGTACCTAAAAATGCTAAAATCAGTACCTAAAATCTCATCAAAAATTCAATAAAAAATTATTCACTTATTTCAATGAAGGTAAGTTTCTGAACAAAAATTTCCAACGAAATATTAAAATTATTTAACTTAAACAGCATGGTTATGATTAATTCAAAGGATATAAATAAATTTCTAAAACAATCCAGAGAAACTTCAAAGTGGATTTGATACTAATCAACAAGTTACACCACGAACCCTTTCTTCACAAACCTTGTTATATTTGGAGTCAATTTCCACTTCATTCTCCTTTGCAGCTGGGGAGCATTCAGTTTCCCAAGTCATACGAGTTGTCCATTTCCACTTCATTCTTCCTTGAAGCTGTGCAGCATTCCGTTTCTCAAGTTTTATGTGGTGTCCATTTCCACTTCATTCTTCCTTGCAGCTGAGAGCATTCAGCTTCCCAACATTCTTAATACTCTAAACATATTGGGACTAAACCTGAAAACAGCATAAAATTTTAATTTACCAAAAAGTAATACACACTGAAAGATAAAATTCCTAGTTATAGGCTACTGTATAACAGAACCTGAATAAAGTTAAAATTCCTAGCTATGAGCTACTGTATAAACTGGGAACCTTTAAAGGTATATTTCCATTTATAAGAAAAGTTTGACAATTTCCATTTATCAAAAAGAATGATAAAATCTAAAGCTAAGCTAAAATTCTTTGTTGTAACCTACTGTATACATCAATGCAACTCGACCTACAAGGGGCTGTTTAGTGGAATTTAAAACCAAACTAATGATTACGGATTAAGTGTTAACTATCCAAAACTCAAGCAATACGTAATACAAAGTATTTACTTAAAACATGGCTTTTGACTGACTACGTAACTTACGAACGTGCCAACTTTTAATTAGATGAACAGCCGTTAACTTTTACCCATCTTCGTCACATATGTACATAAAATTCGCTAATTAAAGCCTTTGTTCCATGCTTCTTACGTGGACAAACTAGAACAATCTCTTATCCTGACTGGCATTGTTCCATTGTTCATATTTGATCTGAAATTTAACCACTTACACTACAAATATAAAATTAAACTGCAGATACTTATAAAATTAAGTTACGCTGGAAGACCTAATACCACAATATTCAATGAATACCAGCTGTCACAAGTTGCTGACCTATTATAGTACATGAAAACTTTACCTAATCTATGTACTCATCGTTTTATTCAGTATCCCAGCAATGTAACTATTCCTTCTGGTTTTGCTAAAGCTATTGAACCTAGGACCATTGTACTCCGGAAAACGAATACTTCTGTAAATTTAACAGTAATCACTCACCAGGAAAATAAAAGTTAAAATATTTCAGATTCAACAGACCAAAGGGTGAAAAAGTGGCTGAAGTTACACACTAATGAAATTTAAGGTATGATCATTTAAAAATACTTAAAACCACAATAAATTAACGGCACTTCGTTCAACAAAACTATTCGGTATACATCGAGTGAATGACAAGACAATTTCCACGCTTTATATAATTTACTAAAAGAAAATTAATATTTGCACTAATGACTAAAAACTTTTTTGAGCTTACCTTCCACATAGCAGAACCTCTGATTTCCACATGCATAACTCCTTTTGCTTCCTACAACTTCCTGATACTTCTTGCAAACGCTATAACACCTCTTAATATAACACGCGGCTCCAGTGTACTCAGTCTAATTTCATTTTGCAGTACTTTTCATCGTACTCTGAACTAATGAGTCTGCCAACAAGAGCCCTCAACTTTGCAGGATACCAGTGAGAGCCCTCAACTTTGCAGGATACCAGTGAGAGCCCTCAACTTTGCAGGATACCAGTGAGAGCCCTCAACTTTGCAGGATACCAGTGAGAGCCCTCAACTTTGCAGGATACCAGTGAGAGCCCTCAACTTTGCAGGATACCAGTGAGAGCCCTCAACTTTGCAGGATACCAGTGAGAGCCCTCAACTTTGCAGGATACCAGTGAGAGCCCTCAACTTTGCAGGATACCAGTGAGAGCCCTCAACTTTGCAGGATACCAGTGAGAGCCCTCAACTTTGCAGGATACCAGTGAGAGCCCTCAACTTTGCAGGATACCAGTGAGAGCCCTCAACTTTGCAGGATACCAGTGAGAGCCCTCAACTTTGCAGGATACCAGTGAGAGCCCTCAACTTTGCAGGATACCAGTGAGAGCCCTCAACTTTGCAGGATACCAGTGAGAGCCCTCAACTTTGCAGGATACCAGTGAGAGCCCTCAACTTTGCAGGATACCAGTGAGAGCCCTCAACTTTGCAGGATACCAGTGAGAGCCCTCAACTTTGCAGGATACCAGTGAGAGCCCTCAACTTTGCAGGATACCAGCGAGAGCCCTCAACTTTGCAGGATACCAGCGAGAGCCCTCAACTTTGCAGGATACCAGCGAGAGCCCTCAACTTCGCAGGATACCAGTGAGAGCCCTCAACTTGCAGGATACTAATCTGGAAAAGAAATTTTACTGTCAGTTATCTACAAGTAACACTTCCAAAGATAACAAATAATTTCTATGTATTCTATCAAGTTAGATATATTTCACTCCATTTAGTGGATTTCAGTCTATCAACCTTATAAATTCCTTTGAAAATAAGGGCCAATTTTAATTTCGAAACCGCCTACACATACTCTCCAAAATTAATGTCATGAACTTTAGATAAAAGCCACGCACTCGGCAACTTTGAAAAAAAAATACGATTTATTGAAATTCTCGGTACTGCCCTGGCAATTTTAATTTTAGTAACATTTCGATTCATATATAAGAAACACAGTATGCTCATCCTATCATTTCACCTGAGAATTTGCTTGACTAATATTTTAAAGTGACCACAGTACACATTCAAATCCAAAAGAATAGCTTTCATAATGAATTAGTACTTAAGTTACTAAGCACTGAGATCCATGTGTCCGCTGCCTCGGGTCATCATATTCATGCAACAAGAGGATCTTGATCTCAGTAGGATCAACCCCACTCAATCTTAATCACCTTGAACATTTTTATTAAATAAAAACATCAAAAGTGACAGTTTAAGCGTCATTTAATCTAACAGTCTAACCAACATCCAATGTCCAAACTGATTTGCTACTGTTGAAAACTACAGACTCACGGCTGTACTTCGTAAACAAAAAGCCAGAAAAATACCAACAGCTCCAAGTCACTTAAGAATTGCACACCAATACTAGGATTTTTCTTTAGGGTTATGAGCAGCACTTTAGAAATTGAGGGATTCATATGATATCAAAAACTCTTCCACATGGCCTAGGTTACTCCAAAGTAATGACAAGTCTGGATTTGGAACTTGCAAAAACTGAATCCCTTAATAAGATGCAGTCAGACCACCTTTTTCAGCTGTTGCCAACTTACATTCCTTACACAGTAGTCTAATCTTCGTGCCTACTGAAAAAATTTTTAGATGAGGTAACACGAAACCGATCTCACTCCAATGTACTGCTCGACAGTTAACTACCAACCACTAGATTTAAATATTCTCTACAATGAAAGCCCAACTCTTGTAAGGTTTACAATGCTGATGTGTATGAAACTCAGGGCTTCAGTCAGCAAGCATGACTTCCCAGTACTTGCAAGAATCTAAATTTACTTAAAAGGCAGAAAAGTCCTTGATATAACTCAAACTTTCTCCAGGTCTAAGTGTCCCACGCTCGCCATGGTGACAAAAATTGAAATGTTCGCACAATCACCATTAACTCACCCATGATTGTATAAACACGACTAAATGATTAATGATATTCACCAAACCAATCATATCCACTCACGAAGGATATGCTTGCGCAATCACCAATATCGTAAAGTCATAACTGACACTGTGGTGGCATTAAAGCTTCTAGAAAATATAGCAAAATGTAAAAAATATGTGACAGAATGGCACATTGACGCTCTTGAAAATTTAGTTTTAAGAAAATTATGCAAAAGAGACAATTTTACATCTAACTACCTGACTAACTTTCGACATCAACTGCAAAGTTTCAGAAAGTTAACGCTGATAACTACTTGAAAGATTCGCAAATCTTGAATCCTAAACTTTTAAAGGCACTGTATACTTGTATAAAGTATAAGTAGTACGGTTATGTCCGTTAGAAGTTATGAAGTTCAAGGTAATTCTATACATTAGCTCCGCGCCTGTTTTTACCTATTCAATTGGTTTTTTCTACGCTTTTAGGGGTTCTGATACTGGCGGTGCATCGGTTTGTTGTCGGCCAAATGGAATGTCCCTTCGCCGTGTTTAGTACTGGCCCGGGGGAGGGCCGGGGGTACCCATACGTTAACAAGTTATTGCACTTGCCGGACGGGATATGAACCGTTCGAAACAGACGTATATACCCGTGCTCTGTCTTGTGAAGGTCGCGTATGGAAACCCCTTGTTGGATGGACTTCAGGGGTTAATTACAGGTTAATGAGGCTCGAGCGCCAAAAATGAAAGGTAAATTCATAATTAGCAACCAAAAAACTGTAGAAAAAGTAAAGTTACAGCGCCGTCGGCTGGGCGGAGCTATTATATAGTTCTATCGAATATTTAAGCAATAATAATTTAAGGCTACACTAACAATAAAACACTGACTGTGGCACAGTGAGAGCAAACAGTTATAAAAATATTACCATCTGGATTACATACCGGGACATTTTGCAACCGAGCTGAAATTCCATATTTGGGATGGCAAGTTCTTCACACTGAAACTAACATTACTGAGCTAAATTTCCATGCTCGGGATGACCAAGTTCTTCAAATTGAAACTTGAGAAAATTACCTTGGTTAACTTTTCGATGGTCCTTCACATTCGTAACGGTAAAAATCCCACTGACCTAACAGGCAGTACGCTACGATCATATTTTCACACCGAACACTTTCCACTTTATAGTACTGCCATATAAAACTGGTTCACAGCTATGAAAAACGACCTAAAAATAAAATAAGACTACTCTACAGTATCACTAGACCACTATTCAAAACTTGAAACACAATATATACAATTAATTTGACTGTACCCTCAAATATTGTTGCTTCGATTGCGACCACGGACCAAGAGACGTCCTTTACCAAATATTTCGAGAAAGTAACCTGGACACGGACGTGAAAGTCAGGAAATCAGGAAAACCTCGAATTCTTCGCTTGATTGTCCTTGGAAAGACACACAGCGCCATCTACATTTAATTTCAACAGTTATTTCTGTTGTAGCGAGAACTCGAGTTTCTTTTGAGGAATTTCTTCGTAAAAGAAATCTTACCTTCAGAACAATGGTTAAAGCAAATTTTAAAGTCGTCTATACGAAATACTTCATGTACAAAAGCCTTATTGTTCATTTATAAACCCAAAGAACTTTCGTGTTTCTGTAGATGAGCTGAATTTTTCAATAGAAGAAAAATCCCATCAGTAATTTTGTATCTACTTAGGGGGTAACTTGCGTAAATAAGAATTGCCATGAGGAATTCTCGTGAGATAAATCTTCCTCAATTTTTATTTTCAGCAGGTCTCCTGCACACCTCTCGTTCATGGCCGAAAATTATACGAGATGTTCTTGTCGAAGTGTTGAGCTTTTAATACGTATATATATGACTAAATTGCTGGATATTCATTAAGCTTGCGCGTCCATTATTATTATTATTATTATTATTATTATTATTATTATTATTATTATTATTATTATTGTTATTATTATTGTTATTATTATTATTATTATTATTATTATTATTATTATTATTATTATTATTATTATTATTATTATTCAATGACTTGAAATTCAAGCTTCCAAAGAATATTATGGAGTTCATTAGTAGTAAGAGAAGATAAAGGAAAATATAGAAAGAACAGAACCCACTCATTTATTAAAAAAGAAAAAAAAACATAAATCAACAAATAGATAAAAATGTATTGAAATGCAACAAGAATAGCATCAGGGTAGCAATGCATTATATAAAAGGAATTACATTTATCTCTTATGATATATGCAGAGAGCGTTTGCACTGAAAAAAAAAAAAAGGTATGCTTAAATTCCTTCTGGTGGAGAATGAATAGTTATTCAAATGAAGAGGGCGCATTCATGATGCAAATGCATTCGCAGATGAATATTCACAGAAACATATGTTTCTACGCAAATGAAGTTATAAGTATGTAGGAATTCTATTTTGTTTTTCGCGTTGAAAACACCGCTATAAATCTAGCTTCCCTTTTTTTTTAATGTAGTGAATTAAAAGGTCACGATTTACCGGGGCATAGTTGGGTACCTCTGATTTGTGGTGCCCACAGATGCCCATCTTCATATCATCTCATGTGGACCTCGATGATAATAATAATAATAATAATAATAATAATAATAATAATAATAATAATAATAATAATAATAATAATAATAATAATAAGAAGAAGAAGAAGAAGAAGAAGAAGAAGAAGAAGAAGAAGAAGAAGAAGGAGAGAAAGACGAAAAAGAAGATGAAGAAGAAATATGCAATATCATGCAAGGTAACAAATTTAAACGATAACCTAAGCTAATGGGAAGAAGAGAAAAAGAAAGCATAATGTCTTCGTATATTAGTTTGTCATAAAAAACTTTTTTTTTTATTTTCCCTTCCTGTTGTGGCGAAATCTAAAGAAAAAAGAATAATACACAGGGAAACGAATTTAAATGAAAACCTAAATACATGAGAAAATGGAAGAGAGAACGCATAATGCCTTTGTGCATTAGTTCATGATAAATTTGTTTTTATTTTCTCATTCTTATTGAAACGAAATTTAAATGGAAAGAATAATACCTTATAAATAATGTTATACTGTCCAGCATCGTAGGGGGACTTCTCATCTTATTGGTTTTTGTGTGTGTGTGTGTGTATATATATATATATATATATATATATATATATATATATATATATATATATATATATATATATATGCAAATGTTGCGTAAATTAATCAGAGAATTACTTATTAAACATCTGTATATATACAAAAATTTACTTCCAGCCATACTTCTCATAATCTAAGTGCAACCATATCATGTGAAGGATTAGACGGGCAAATATAATTAAGCGATCTGGAAAAGTAATTATTCTGCTATTTCTGTTACAAGGTACTTTTGATTGATTTCCATGTCAAAACGCGACCCATGTATTGCAATACGTTCCAGGTAACATGCAGGAAGGAGAGAGAGAGAGAGAGAGAGAGAGAGAGAGAGAGAGAGAGAGAGAGAGAGAGAGAGAGAGAGAGAGAGAGAGAGAGAGGGTCAAGATACAGAAATCCGCCTCGATCTTAAAAATACAAATTACATGTCATATTTTCACCTCAAGTATTGTATGCTATCCTTGAAAAAAAAAATGATCTCTCTTAAGGTTCATTTGCATTAAATTTCACAAGTCAAAATCCTGTACGAAGTTGAATAAGGCTCCGGGACCGGAATATCCATTCAGTAAGCAAACCTACCTGTAAAAGATCACAGGGGGCTTAACGTGACCTGGGGTAATTCAACGCTCATTGATTTCCCTAAGTACAGGTGAGCCGCCGATTTGTAGCAACCGAGCGGAACTAAGTAGCGGTTCTCAGCGGCTAAATGGAGATATTAAATCTGTTTTAGGTGCTGTAGCTTTTTACTAAGGAGGAATTATAGCCGTGTCCAGCGACTTTTTACCTCACCCCCCGCCCCCCCACCTCAACCCACGAACCTGGGGTAATTTGTATTTAGCAGGAAAGTAGATTGGTTCCAACAGGTGGCACCATTCAAGGATTTAAGCTACGTGGTGGGTTGCGATTGAGCGGTTAAGGTACCTTTTTCGAATCAAAGGTTCTCGGAATTGGACCTGTTTTCTTTGGCGAGTAAGTTATTATATTTGAGGAGGGTAGAAACACGAGGAATACAAATGTTTGGGACTGACGCTTAGCTTGTACAAACATTTTTTTTTTTTTAAAGAAATGACTGAATTACTTCCGTATTGAGATTTCTGTACTTTACTGAAAGGATAAGTTTATGTGCATCTTGTTTAAAGTAAGTATTACACGCTCGGACACAAGCATATATATATATATATATATATATATATATATATATATATATATATATATATATATATATATATATATATATATATATATATGTATATACATACATACACGCATATATACTGTATATATATACATATATATATATATATAAATATCCAAACCTTTTCACCATGATCATCGAATTAATTTCTCTTTACTTCCCGTCACAATTCTATTGGAAGCAGTTCCCATTTCGCGAAATGATCACCTTTCGCCGAAATCGAAATTGTTCTTCGGTAATTTCAATTTGATTCAATTCCTCTCCCTCCTCTCTCTTTTCAATTCCATTTCTCCCATGCATCAAATATTCATCTTGCGTTTTTAGCCCTAGCAATTTTGTTATACAGATATTTTTAGCGGTCTTTCTCATTTGCATGTAAATACCTTTCTCCTTCCTTTTGAGGTTGATTTTTTTATTCCGGTTCTACCGAATTATTGTTGCAAGGGTTTTTCCGCGCATAAACGCTGGGTTTTGTTAAAGTGCGTTTGATCCCCGAATTATCTTTTAAAGCCTTTGTTTTTCAAGACGCAAATTTGCGGGTAATGTTTTTTTTTTTATTTCGGCGCGACTTTGTCCCACGTACGCAAGCAGTTTCTGATGCACGAGTTCCTCAGTAACTTTCAAGAAGTTTATAAAATAATTTTTTTTTATTAAAATGAGAAGTTTCATCACGAAATTACCATCAGGCTTGTAATCGTCTTCATTTGTTTTAGTTAATCTTCGCTGAACATAATTTTATATATGATTAATTTTGGCTTGTACTACATTTTTCAAAATTATCTTCAAAACTGATAATTGTCTTCATTCGTTTCAGTTCAGCTTCGCTAAACATAATGTAATGTATGATTACATTCTTAAAATGTAATTCCGCTCAGTTGCAAATACATTTTAAGGAGAATGTTAAAATACCTCTTTTTTATTTACGTAATGTAATTAAAGGACAAAAAATACATTTGGATAATTGCCTGAATCCGCGTTTCTCAGCATATAACCCACATTTATATTCCGTTATTTATCCATTAATTATTAATTTACGTCTAAAATATTTAATACGAAATCTTATTACTTGTACAAATATGAAGGATCATCTTTATGCCAACTGTTTGCATCCGCGCTCGCTTATAATTACACCCAGCTGTTAATGAATTTGCTCATTAGGTGGTTTTACGAAACTCGCCAAAAATCATTTGTGTTCGCGTTACGAAACGTAAGAGAAAATAATCGTTTTTGACAACAATAGCTGCTGGAATTTCCATTGTTTTAAGCTCAATTCAACACGATGAGCCGTACCAACTTTATGAATCTGTCAGGTGATGTTGGTAATATCTTGATAATGTGTTTGTTATTTCTTTTAAATTTTGCAATGAGCGTTTTTTTTTTGGGGGGGGGGGGGGTGGGGTGGGGGGGGGGGGCGTCTTAAAGAAGGTAAACTATTCTCTTAGAACGACTGTTGTCATCTACATCAGTTTTCGCTCGGTCGAACTTCCAAAGGAAAACATCAGCGTAAAAGACACACAAAAGACTTTGCCAGTGGTTTACTTTCTCCTTTTTTTTTACTTACCCTCCCCCACCCCGCCCCCCCCCTCCCCCACCCTAAAACTTTCTTCTTTTTTTTCTCTCTCTCCGCTCTCTCTTCTTTTTATTCTTTGAAGCCTAATTGAATTGCAAGTGGCTCGGAACAAAAGTCAAGTTGAAAAGTTAGAGAAAAGTGCATAAAGTTGCGAGGCCTTTGAAGTGTGATGTTGTTTTTCGTCGGATTTTCTGCCCTGGCAGGAAAAGTCTCCTGTCTCTTTCGGTTTGGTCACGGGGTGAAATCGCGTTGCGGGAGAGGGGGGGGGGCGGGGGCGGGGGCGGGCGCTGTATACGCTGAGGAATTATAGAAAATTGATAGAATTTAGGTTTGGGTTCTAGGTAATTTTTTTTTCTAACTCCTGGTTATTATAGAATTTAGGTTATAGGATTTAGGTTTGAGTTCTAGATATATTTTTCTAACTCGTGGTTATTATAGAATTTAGGTTTGAGTTATAGATATATTTTTTCTAACTCGTGGTTATTATAGAATTTAGGTCTGAGTTATAGATATATTTTTCTAACTCGTGGTTATTATAGAATTTAGGTCTGAGTTATAGATATATTTTTCTAACTCCTGGTTATTATAGAATTTAGGTTTGAGTTATAGATCTATTTTCCTAACTCGTGGTTATTATAGAATTTAGGTTTGAGTTATAGATATATTTTTTCTAACTCCTGGCTATTATAGAATTTAGGTTTGAGTTATAGGTAATATTTTTTCTAACTCCTGGTTATTATAGAATTTAGGTTTGAGTTATAGATATTTTTTCCTAACTCGTGGTTATTATAGAAATTTAGGTTAGAGTTATAGATATATTTTTTTATAACTCTTGGTTATTATAGAATTTAGGTTTGAGTTTGTATATATATATATATATATATATATATATATATATATATATATATATCCTAATTGGTTGTTAATATTCGTATGCCCTATATAAAAATGTCAGAAGGACCGCGCTCTGTCAAATATGTTATTTACTGTGATTCTAAAAATGATGTCTCAGCACTAGAAATATTATTAAAAAAATGCTACGACTGTTAACGAAACACTGGAATAGAGAATTGCATGAGGAATATAAAACAAAAAGACCTAGGGGGTGTAAATAACTATATGGAATAAATAAAAAAAAAAAAAAAAAAAAAAAAAAAAAAAAATTCGTGAAAAATGATTTACACGATACCACACCACACGGAACCCTAAACCTTGGAATAAAAAAAATATATAAAATAGAGAAAAGGTACCCAAGAACGTCAAAAACGATTCACGCGAATGTTCAAGAAAAGACCCATTAAAAATTCAAGAAGGAACTTTGTCACGATAATGTTATTTTTTCGTCGTATTTTCCCCGAGACACAGACTTTCCTCGTTAGGGCTTGAAATGGAATGTCTGTGGAGATATGCAAACGGGGAGCAGAAATGAAACTTTGACATTTTTGTGCATAAAAATAAAGCGAATCATAAAAATCCCATAATAGCATGAGTCACTAAGATGGTGGAGGAATCCGCAGTGGTGAAAATGTAAATATATATATATATATATATATATATATATATATATATATATATATATATATATATATATATATATATATATATATATATATATATATATATATATATATATACAAATGAGAGCTTTCGAGAACCTACTCGATTCTCTTCTCAGTCTCAGAGATTGAGCGAGGAGAATCGAGCATGTTCTCTTTTGTATACATACATACATACATACATACATACATACATATATATATATATATATATATATATATATATACATAATACATATGTATATATACCGTATATATATTATATATATATACGGTATATATACTGTATATATATATCATATATATATATATATATATTTCTAATATATATTTACATTTACACCACTATGGATTCCTTCACCAATAAAGTAAATACTGTCATGCCAATAAGCAATTTTAACTTAGCGGCGATTTCAATCAACACTGATAAGCAATGACATATAAAAAGGGTTTGTATATGACCATAAAGCTTTGTTATTGTAAAAAATATCATCATTAACGTTTAAGTCAGTCTTTTTGTGAATTAAGGATGTTTGATGTTAAAAAGAAATGGAATAAGATTATGCAAAGGAGTGCTGATATCAGTTACCAGCGAAGGTAAATCCAGGATACATTAGGAAGAAGTAAGCAATATTGTTGCAGAGGGTATTTAGATTAATTACTTAAACTCAAAGGCAGAAACAAAGAAAAAATTAACCCTGGAAGAGACAATTGCAGTTGAGTTTAAAGATGATCAATTAGAATCAAGTACGGAGATAAGATTATGAAGAGGTTGGCTGTAAAATAACACCAGAATTCTTTGAATGAAAATTGTACTGTAATGGAAAGCCTGTCATGTAGTACAAAGGTCATGTGCAATGGGTTACAATGATACCCTTAACCGAACGGGAACAACCTATTAAACTGATGTTTCTAGGTATACAAGATATTAGCTTAGATAGGGGGTGTACTGTTATTCCACTATGTACACAAATGGATAGGTAACTAGACAATAGGTAACGACTACAGCTTGTGAAGTTATCCTCAAAAATACATATCAGGCAGATTCCATTCAAATCCCGTGCCCCCCCCCCCCGTCCCCCAACAAAATGAAAATTTAGTGAGAGGAAAAATATCATCCTCCTATTTCAACGAGAGAGAGAGAGAGAGAGAGAGAGAGAGAGAGAGAGAGAGAGAGAGAGAGAGAGAGAGATTACTCTACAAGAAAGAAGAAAATGTCCTGCTGCCCTCAGAAATAAAACTAACCCAATTTTGGCCCAATGTATTCTCCCGGCTTGGCTTCGAAAGATTTTGGCATTTTTGGAAATCGGTCCAGTGTCGCTCCTTACAAGCCAACAGTAAGATTGCAATAATAAGATCATTTAAAATTACCGAAACACGTGCAAGAAAGTTGGTGGAAAAGTAATACCAAATAACATAAATATAAAAATAAGAGACTAAAATAGACACATACCCCATTTGAAATGGGAATGAGGTGAAAACTATTAAGACCGCAAAAGGCCCACTTTGTAAAATAAGGCCTTTTGGGCATTTCTGGGAGCCACCAGTTGGTTCCTGGCAACACCTGAAGCCACAGACTTCCTCTGGAATCCCTGAAGGATAGCCTTAATTAATCAAATTGATTTTATATAGTTTTGGAAAAGACACATAACACAGTTCCTGTTTTCTAAAGCTTCCATTTTATCTCTTTAATTGCACGACGAAAAATGAAACAATTTTATCTTGTTAAATCTCAAAGAGTAACAAAAAGAAACAACACATGATACATATCTACTCTATTATATCCAAAGCAATCATAAAATAATCAGCTCATTTGCCTCATTATATCCTGACATTTACCCCTCACGACGCCAGAGAAGCTTGAATCATCAGTCAATAAATTGACTCGTTCACTCTAACAGACTAAAAACCCATATTATAAACCAGTTCATCCCTTTCATTATATCCAAAACGAATAGGGATGAAAGTTTTAATCAATTCGTTTATCAATTTTTGTCCGAAATAAAGATAAAAATGACTCATTCACTTCGCTTCATCCAACCCAACAAGGATGGAAAGCTACGATGCTTATCCAGTTATATCTAATTCCTTATCATCCAATGTTGTCACAAAAAAATAAAAATATTCCTTTCTAAAAAAATAAAGGTATAACACTTCATCCAACCCAACAAGTGTGAAAATCCACGATGCCCTACCCAGTTGTTCCTATACCCTTATCATCCAATGTTGTCACAAAAAAAAAAAATAAAATATTCCTTTATACAAAAAAGAAAAAAAAAAAGTTATGCCACTTCATCCAACCCAACAAGGATGAAAACCCACGATTCTAATTCCTTATCATCCAATGTTGTAAAAAAAAATACCCCTTTATTCATTTATATTAAAAAAAGGCATACTCTAATGCTGTCACAAAAAAAAATTCCTTTACAGAAAAAAAAGGTAGGCTATACTCTCATAACCGAGCCTCGCGTACATCCCATTTCATCCAAGAACCGATTTTGGACACAAGCTCTAAATCTCCGGGTTCGGGAAGCTGGAAATGATATCTTTGTGAGTAAACAACGTTTGCTGGTCCGGTTTCGTATAGCTAGATGCCGAAGCAATTAAGAGTCGAGGGAGGGGGGGCGGGGGGCGGGGGGTGGCATTATGTCGAAATGATCCGAGTTAATGATTCTGGAGTCAATAATACGCTCGTCCATTACTGAATACTCGTCGAGGCGGATTTCGCTTGATTTAGCGATGCGCCCTGATCGAATTTACTTTTCATTAATGGCGAATTACTGTTTTTTTTTTTTATTTTTTTTTTACCGGTGGAGCACTCTTCATAAATAGCCTAAAAAAAAAATAAGTGGATCAGCTAGCTATAATATGATTCATGGTATGATTATGTTTTTTTTTTTTGGAACCATAATCGTAAGACCATAATCGAATTTATCTTTCATTAATGGCGAATTACTGATTTTTTATTTTTATTTTTTTTTACCGTGGAGCACTCTTCATAAATAGCCTAAAAAAAATAAGTGGATCAATTGGCTATAATCTGATTCTTGTCATGACCATGTTTTTTTTTTTTTTTTGGAACCATAATCGTAAGACCATAATCGAATTTATCTTTCATTAACGGCGAATTGCTTTTTAAATTTTTTTTACCGGTGGAGCACTCTTCATAAATAGCCTAAAAAATAAATAAGTGGATCAACTAGCTATAATATGATTCATGACAAGATTATTCCATTTTTTTTTTGGAACCATAATCGTAAAACCATAATTCTGCAAAGTCATTTTAAAGATGCAATTGTATTGGAATTTCTTGTTTAAATTTTCTGTCTTAAATATTTATAAAATTACTTCTAATAACGCTTTAACCCATCCCACCTCCTATATCTACCTTGAAAATATAGAGCTTATTTCCACATTCTTTAATACATACAAACATTTTTTCGAATGCGATTTTAACTCCACATAGCTAATACGCTGAACATGTGAGTCTACTGTCCATTTTCTGATTCTTACATACTTTCGAACATTCTTATTCATGTAATTTTTACTAATGTCCTTCTCTTTTGTTATGCCAAGGTCGATAAACGTAAGAGAGAGAGAGAGAGAGAGAGAGAGAGAGAAGTTTGATCTAATGATAGTTATTAATACGTCGAAAGGAACATAAACATTTATATATATATATATATATATATGTATATATATATACATATACAGTATCAGTATATAAATATGTACAGAGGAACGTATATCTAAAGTTTCTATACAATTACTCCGAACTAACAATCACAGATTCCCCGTAGGAGGGTAGTGCCGTCACTGCACCTTACGTGGTGCACTGTAGGCATTACTTAAGGTTCTTTGCAGCGTGCCTTCCTTAGGCCCCTAGCTGCAACCTCTTTCATTCCTTTTACTGTACCTCCCTTCATATTCTCTTTCTTCCATCTTACTTTCCACCCTCTCCTAACAATTGATTCATAGTGCAACTGCCAGGTTTTCCTCCTGTTACACCTTTCAAACCTTTTCTCTGTCAATTTCCGTTTCAGCGCCGAATGACCTTTTAGGTCCCAGTGCTTAGCCTTTGGCCTAAATTCTATATTCAATTCAATTCAATCAAACACGGCTTCGTTTCTAATAACTCTTAAGTAACAAACGCTGTTTAGTTCCTATTCACTCGCTCTTTGCAACACGCACTACTTAGTTCCCAAGACGGACAGTATTCCAGTTTCAACTAAGCCTCCGATCGTTGCCATGGCAACCACTAAAGCGTAATCGGCTCAAGGGCCGGGTTCCATACTAAAGGTAGGGAATATTATCAATACTCTTTTTATTCTGTTGATAAACTTTCCCTTCAATAATGATAAAAAAAAGATTCAACAAAAAACCCGCTTGTTTATCTTTCGAGCATCAAAATCAGTACGTAAATAAAACACGAAGTCTTCGTGTTTTCGAAAAGGATTTTAGTTTTGATTTTTATTTTTTATTTTTTCTCTGATTATTATGAATGATTTGTTTTACAGTCGATTCCCTTAATCCCGAAAGGGAGTTATGGCTGCTATCACTTTTCAAATAATTAATTATTTTTCTTAGATATTTTGTATCACTTATGACGGGTCCGTCGTGATTACCAATTCTAAAGATGAGGGGAGAGAGAGAGAGAGAGAGAGAGAGAGAGAATGGCGAACAAGAAAATCAAATTACTAAGGCAGAGGACGCTCGCTACTTTCCTACTTTTTTTTCCGACAAAGAGAGAGAGAGAGAGAGAGAGAGAGAGATCCAAGATTGACGGACGAAAGCCAGATAATCATATTATTGATACAAGAGGTCCCAACATCTTTCCTTTTTGGATGAAGATCCTAGCCAGCAAGAGAGAGAGAGAGAGAGAGAGAGAGAGAGAAGAGGACTTTAATGAACGAATCTAGGAGCCCATAACGGGATTATTATATCTCATTTCTATGAATATTTGTGGCATTTTACCAGAAATGTTTTATGCAAATTCTTGCATATCCGCAGCGAGGATTCATAATGAATTTGAGATTAGGGAAAGAATTTTGGTATCTTGCCAGAGAATTAGAAATGAGAATTTCATATTTTTTTTTTATATTCTTCGCCGGTTTATACAAGCATTGTCATGAATTGGTTCTTTTGTAGAGGTAGAACGCAAAAGAACTTGAAAATAAAAGATAAAATAAAAAAAAGAATGTAGTGAGGTTTAATGGCGACACCATATTGGAGAATTCATTTCCAGCGGATTTCCTTTGTTTTTATCACAAATTCATCTAAATAAAAAAAAAATAAAATAAATAAAAATAAGTGAAGACTAAAAAGAAAGTGAAACATTAAATATAACATAAAAAAAACTCGACATTTTAAAAATAAACCTATGTCGTGAATTCTGAGAGAGAGAGAGAGAGAGAGAGAGAGAGAGAGAATTATAAAAAAAACTACACAGAATTGCTAAAAGACCTCTACCAAAAAAAAAAAAAAAAGATACTTGAATAACCTTTGCTCTAGGCAATCCATCACAGTCAGAAAGGTTTTCACAGGACTCTCTTATGAATGGTAAACTTCCTTGAGGTCCCTTCTCTTTCAAAGGACACCGTCAAAGGATGTGGAATGGAGGGTTATCAGAAGATCAAGGCCTGTGATATGAAAGACTTGGGCAAAGTATGAAATATTTATTTATTATTGATGTTTTAAGAAATTTACACAAACATACATATACGTATACATCTGTATACAACCCACACACATATATATATATACAGGTATATGTATATATTTAACTTTATCAGTTACTCAATTGTTCTTTGTATTGTTACAATTCATGATAGAGCCTCATTTAAGCTGGATGGTATCTGGCGGAGATATTTATTCAGGAAAAGATACAAGCTTTTCAGGGCTAACTGTCCTCATCGTCTGGTAGCCGTAGAATCATATATATATATATATATATATATATGTATATATATGTATACATATATATACAGTATATACATATATATATATATGCATGTATGTATGTATTGTGTGTGTGTATGTCTGTTTATATGAATATCCTCAAGAACTCAGTCATACTTACACGCAAGAAAAAAGGCTTTAAATTTCTACCATATTTTCCTATTTAGCTTACTTGATTAATTATAAAAAAAAAGATTTCCTAACTAATCAACCATTCCAAGAATTCCCATTTTTTTTTATTTTGAAATCCAAAGTGGCTGTCAATCATCTCTCAGTCAAAGGTCAAATATGAATTATTCGTTTTAAATGCCTCTCACCATTCGGGTATTAAATTTTTTTTTTTATATTTAAAAAGCCCTTCGTCAGGTGGCGAGACGTAAATACCTTATAATCTGAATATAAGTAATGTAGATATAATTCATTTAAATTATACTCCATACCCAAAACATAATTATTTTGACATACATATAGACAAACTGATGGACAGAAAGTCACATGCATATATAAATGTATATATTATATATATTATGCATATACTCGTATAGTTATATATATAAATACACACACACATATATATGTATATTATATATATATATATATATATATATACGGCGCACACACTTAAACAGTAAATCAGACAGAATATACGATATATTCCTTTAAAAATCCGTTAGATTACGATGTATTTTTCCCCCCTTTCACATTTTTCTTACGAAAAAAAAAAACACTAAAAAACAGGCGAGGGATTACCGCCCATCCAACTCTTAAAAGCTAAATGCCTTCATCAATTTCATTCTGAGCTACGATAAAGAAAAGTCCTGAGGTATAATCTTAACATATAAGCCCTTTCTAAGAATTTTGAAGTTCAAATATACAAGAGTAGGCTCCGACATTGCAGTTTTAAGATAAATACAGTAAGATACACCAAGGTTAATTTTTAAATCTTCCATGCATGTTCCTGGCCCATTAAGGTTTCGAAAGGGATAATCTTACTTTGCATCCTCACACGGTGCACTGTAAGCATTACTCAAGGTTCTTTGCAGCGTCCCTTCGGCCCCTAGCTGCAGCCCCTTTCGTTCCTTTTACTGTACCTCCTTTCATATTCTCTTTCGTCCATCTTACTTCCCACCCTCCCCTAACAACTGATTCAAGATTATTTGCAGGGCTGAATGAT
>JANJGK010000046.1:24268200-24272798 GCA_039081455.1 Macrobrachium rosenbergii
GTTATGTGTTCTGATATATTCTGGGCATAAAGTCTTGATATATTGTGGGTATGTATTCTGATATATTCTGGATACTGTGTTCCCAGAATACCTTGTATTTTCTGATATTTTTTTATCTGTTACTCGAGTGATATATCTATACATTTATATTCTGGGTATATATTCTGATATTTTCTGGGCATAAAATCTGATATATTCTGGGTATATATTCTGATATTTTCTGGGCATAAAATCTGATATATTCTGGGTCTATATTCTGCATACTATGTCCCCAGAATACATTGTATTTTTCTGATTTTTTTATCTGTTACTCGCGTGATATATTTATACATTTATATTCTGGGTATATATTCTGATATATTCTAGGTATTATAATCTGATACATTCTGGGTACATATTCTGATATATTCTGGGTATATACTCTGATATATTCTGGATATGGTTTACCCAAAATACCTTGTATTTTCAGGACTCGCACGTCAAGAAAAGTACCCATCGCCTAAATGTATTTTTCCCTACATTAGTACGGATATCATTTTCGCCTTTGATAAACCATTGTTCCATGTGCTTCGTTGACAGATAAGGATACTGATGTTTGTCTTTCTCCAGAGGAATATGAATAATGATAAAAAAATAATTCAGAATGATTTTGTCAAGATATGTGAAAGGTTCAGACGTAGGCTGGTCTGCCTTCCGAGAACGCACTTTATATCAATCAACTACAAAGAACCCAATCGTTTGTGGCAACTTTTGTTTATGTTTTTAGTTTCTTAATCTTCTCAGGGAAATTTTCAGGGTTAAATATCTTTAGGTTGGTAATGAGAGCCGAATGCTTCCTCCATCCAAGTGTTCACGTTTTAGATTTTGATTTATTTAGACAAAATATTATTGTGGATCCTAAATACTGAATGTGCTTCCTATTACTTAGATATAGTGGGAAGGAAATCATAATAAAGATAAGAGAATGAAAAACAAAGAAAAAAGATAATATCAATTACGAGAGAAAATATTAATGATAAGAGAAAGAAGAAGAAGAAAGAGGCGAAGAATGAAAACAAATGACAATAACATTAAGCAAATACCAACGCAAATCGCTCAGCATTTGCTCCTTGTAAGTGCCGAAAGGAAAGGTTAGGTTTAAGAATTGATTGAACACTCAAGATAAGAGTGTCCTCCGGGACTTTTAAAGGTGAAATAGAACAAGGACTTTCAGGGAAGGTTTACCCTTGCTTGTTCCATTCTCCGAGGTTCTGTAAAGGACTTTAGACTTGTTACAGAACGTTCTGCCTGCTTGCTTTGAAAATGACAGTGCCATCAACCAATACGAATAATGACAGGGAGACAATTTTTGAGAGTTCCTGTTCATGATATCACTTACAAGGTTTCAAATTTTGATACCTATAACCTATAGAACTATAAGTAAATCGAAGATATAAAAGATCACTCATTTGTTTTTCAGCATCTCCCAAGGATTGTCTTTTTAAATATATTAAATGATTTGCATATTTGATAACCATTTGCTCCAATCTTTCATTCTTTATTTAGATATGTCAGTCTTGTACCATGTGCGTTTTTATTCATTATTCCTTCTACCACCTTTCAATTCTACATAGTAATCACTTGCATAATTTACTCAGCTTAATTATGTACTTAATTTCAACTTCACTGCGCAATATACATATCCACTACTTCCCATTATCGTTCCAGGAAGAGAATGAGAAAACTGGGAGGTGTATATATATATATGTATGTATATGTAATATATATATTATATAATATATACTATGTATATATATATAATATATTATATATATATATATATATATATACAGCGCAGCAGATATAAGCACATACACACGTCTGCGTTTATATGCGAACATCTACATTTATCCACGAATCATGATTAGAATCCAGTATATAATCTATCCCGCCTTTATTATATATGAGCATATCTGAGCAGCTCGTTCTGTCTGTGAAACTCTAATGGCGGTAGCAGGCAGCAAACTGCATATTGTAGATGCAAGTTGAAATTGCATGTATAACTGGAGCTTAGTAAAATATTCAGTCAGATCACCACGGTGGAAGTTGAGATGACAGAAACAGAGATAAAGAAAGGAAGAAAGGTCGAACAAGAAGGAGATACGAAAATAAGAGGGGAGAGAGAGAGAGAGAGAGAGAGAGAGAGAGTTTAGTAGAATATTCCATTATACCATGATGGAAAGGGCTGTGACAGAAATAGAGAAATGTTGAATGAGACGGAGATGCGGAGAGAGAGGAGAGAGAGAGAGAGAGAGCTTAGTTAAATATTCAATTAGATGACCACGATGGAAAGGGATGTGACAGGAATAAAGAAAGGTTGAATAAAGAGATGCGAGAATAAGAAAGGGAGAGAGAGAGAGAGAGAGAGAGAGAGCTTAGTAAAATATTCAATTAGATGAGACCACGATGTGAAGGGCGATGGCAAAAATAAAGAAAGGTAGAATAAGACGGAGATTGCGAAGATGAGAGAGAGAGAGAGAGAGAGAGAGACCTTAGTAAAATATTCATTAGATCACCACGATGGAAAGGGCTGTGACAGAAATAAAGGTTGAATAAGAAGGAGATGCGAAAATAGAGAGAGAGAGAGAGAGAGAGAGAGAGAGAGAGCAGGCGACATTTATAAAGCCCTTCGAATGAAGGTAGACGTGATTGTAATTTACATTCACACAACTGGTATAACTCGACAGGCTTGTCTTGTCAATGAAGCCACACCTAGTGAATCTTGTCGGTGATTTGCCCTCATCACAGATTCACTGCTGTCAATTTAGCTAAATGTCTAAAAGTTTGTATCGTTCATTCTGTTGTGGATGCCACTCAGTGCTGTACAAGCTTTCGAATTCAATTCACATCAAAATATAGATAATCAATCTATATATATTATTATAGCCTATATATATATATATACTATATATATAACTGAATCACGAAAATATTAAAGTATGGAATGTGATGAAGTATAATAAATAAAGACAAAATCCACGAATGAAAGAGAAACAATGGAGTGCTGCAAGGCCTTTCGACTTGTCGTCCTTTACTTAGCAGACGACAAGTAGGAAAAGCCTCGCAGCACTCCATTGTTTCTCTTTCCTTCCTTCGTGGATTTTGTCTTTATATATATAATATAAATATATATATATATTCTCCCTTTCTCTCTCTATCATTCTCACTACAGACTCATAATATTTCCCTTAACATCACCTAGCTATCCAGGAAGAGCGGTAAGTTTTATAACTAACTCTCTCTATCTCTCTCTCTGACTCTGACTCACTCTCAAGCGCATGCGCGCTCCGAAAATAGACTCTTACTCCACATAAAAGTTTGCGTGACAGTTTATACCATTTGTTTCTTCAGTAAACAAATGCTATTGTCATGTCCGCGATTCCAAAAGCACCTCCCATTCAGGATTTGGACCCCAGATTCGCCTCTTCTCTCAAAGAGTTTTGGGTTTAGTTTCGCATTCACTTGGCCCCATTCCAGCAGAACTTGCTTGGAAATGCGATGCGAAAATCCCTCACAAATGCGATTTCACAAGTTTGCTTGGAAATGTAACTAAGAAATTGCTGGAAATGTAGTTTGACAATTGGTTGGGAATGTAACTTAGAAATTGCTTAGGAATGCAGTTTTACAATTCGCTTGGAAGTGTGATTTGAAAATTCCTTGCAAATGCAACTTTACAGTTTGCTTGGAAATGTAATTCAGAAATTGCTTAGAAGTGCAATTTTACGATTCGCTTGGAAATGTGATTTGAAAATTCCTTGCAAGTGCAATTTTACAATTTGCTTGGAAATGTAACCTTGGAAATTGCTTAAAAATGCACTTTTACAATTTGCTTGGAAATGAGATTCGAAAATCCTTTACAAATGCGATTTTACAATTTGCTTGGAAATGCAACTTAGAAATTGCTCAGAAACACAATTTCACAATTCGCTGGAAACGTTACTTAGAAATGGCCTAGAAATGCAATTTTACAATTTGCTTGGAAATGCGATGCGAAAGTCCCTTACAAATGCGATTTCACAATTCGCTAGGAAATGTAACTTAGAAATCGCTTACAATTCGCTTGGAAATGTAACTTAGAAATTGCTCAAAAATGCAACTTTACAATTTGCTTGGAAATATAACTTAGAAATTGCTCAAAAATGCAACTTTACAATTTGCTTGGAAATGTAACTTAGAAATTGGTTACAATTCGCTTGGAAATGTAGCCTTAGCAACTGCTCAGCAATACAATTTTACAATTTGCCTGGAAATGTAATTTACAAAAATGCCCAGAAATTCAATTTCATAATTTTTTTGGAAATGGAATATAAAAACTACTCATAAAAGCAACTTTACAATTTGCTTTGAAATGTAATTTAGAAATTCACACAACGCGTAGAGATATTATTTTCGCATTTCTTTGAACAGCAATTAAAAAAAATGCTTTGAAATCAATTCAATAATTTGTTGGAAGTGCATTTCAAAAATTCCCTTGAAATCCAAGTTAAAAAACTGCTTAGAAATGCCAATTTAGGCGAGCTTAGACATGTAATTTACAATATGAGCAGAGAACAAATTTG
>JANJGK010000046.1:24272898-24275398 GCA_039081455.1 Macrobrachium rosenbergii
AGCGTAGCTGGACAAACCTGAATTGCTTTAACCAGATTCATTTTCGTAATTTTACACGAATCACGAAAATACAAAATTCATTTAATTCCATTTATACTTTCAATGAGACTGACGATCTCAATTATCGAAAACCTTAGCTGCAAGCGGCGTTCTTGTATGGACGAAAACCTGCGCTATTGTTCACGAGAATTGCGTTTAGTCTCATGGCGAAAACGCTGTTTATTCAAAAGGAATTGTAATATCCCATTGATAACGCGCTCATGGTTCTATTTAAGAACGATAGTCCTCGCTCCCGTTCGTAGGAACCCCATAAAACCTCATGGAAACACTGCTTTTATTCATGGAGTGGTCTAATATTCCCATTGATAACTAGCCGCCGATTGTAGTACGTACGAGCCGTGAGATACACTCCATATTTCCCGCATGCGTTAATATCCAATTCTCTCTCTCTCTCTCTCTCTCTCTCTCTCTCTCTCTCTCTCTCTCTCTCTCTCTCTCTCTCAATACGTTCATTGCCTCGGACACAAAAGAAACTCGCAAATGCCGCTAAAGAAGAATGCAAGTCTCTTCCATTGTCACGGACAATAACGCATTGTTATTGAAATGAGTTAAGTTCTTTGCCACCGAGGGAGGACGGTGTAAAAGATTCCGGATGAAAGAAAACTCCGGATTAACGAGAAAAAATTACGGATTAACGAGAAAAAATTACGGATTAACGAAAAAAATTCCGGCTTAACGAAAAAATCCGGCTTAACGAAAAAAAATCCCGGATTAAGGAGAAAAAATTCCGGATTAAGGAGAAACAATCCCGGATTGAGGAGAAAATTCCGGATTAACGGGAAAATTTCCGGATTAACGAGAAAAATTCCGGCTTAACGAAAAATTCCGGATTAACGAGAAAAACTCCGGCTTAACCAAAAAATCCGGCTTAACGAGAAAAAATCCCGGATTAAGGAGAAAATTTCCGGATTAACGGGAAAAATTCCGGATTAACGTAATAGGTTATTTTCGGTGTTTTACCGCCGACTCCCGTCATTGTTTGCCGGTCAAAGGAAGTCGTCTGACGCGTCCAATCGTTGTTTGTGTTGCTTTGTTTTTTGCTTGATGGGGGATGGGTTCAAGTTTTTCATGGCGATAGTGTGCTTTGGTTTTAGTTTTCTGTAAAAGAAAACTATTGAGATGGCTGCTTGTCTGTCCGTCCGCACTTCTTCTGTCCGCCCTCAGATCTTAAAAACTACTGAGGCTAGAGGGCTGCAAATTGGTATGTTGCTCATCCACCCTCCAGTCATCAAACATAACAAATCGCAGCCCTCTAGCCTCAGTAGTTTCTATTTCATTTAAGGTTAAAGTTAGCCAGGCCACCACCTGGCCGTGGCTGAAAGTTTCGTGGGCCGCGGCGGAGAAATTCATAGGCTGTGGCTGAGAGTTTCATGCAGTATTATACACTCTACAGGAAACTCGATTGCGCCGAAGAAACTGCTAATTTTTTACCTTTTTTTTCTTATTCCGTTAGTGATTCCACGTGTATCAGTGCTCAAGGATTACGATAGTAATAGTATTATTAGTATTATTAATCAGAGATCCCCTTGGCCATGTGGCATGGCTCTCAGTCCCAAGATTGCTGGCATCGAGTTCGCTCCCAGACTACTGGGTAATAGCATCTGAAGGGTTAGAGAAAAGGGCGTAGGGCTTGCAACCTCATTCCTACGAAGAGTTGGTGAGGAAACCAGAGGGCTATCTATCCCTTCCAGCCCCAACCCCTACTAAAATGGGGTAATACTACTACTACTACTACTACTACTACTACTACTACTACTACTACTACTACTACTACTAATAATAATAATAATAATAATAATAATAATAATAATAATAATTTCTCATTGTTTAGCTTTCTGTGCATTATGCTAAATGACTCTTAACAAATAAATTAGAAACATCTTGTTTTCTTCTCAATATTATTATTATTATTATTATTATTATTATTATTATTATTATTATTATTATTATTATTATTATTATTATTATTATTAATAATAATACTGTAATGATTACTACATCTACTACTACTACTATTATTTTTATTATTATTGTTATTGTTGTTATTATTATTATTATTATTATTATTATTATTATTATTATTAATACAGTTATGACTACTACTACGGCTACTACTACTACCACTATTATTATTATTATTATTATTATTATTATTATTATTATTATTATTATTATTATTATTATATTATTATTATTATTATTATCATCACAGAACAAAATATAAAAAAAACTGCTTCATCCAAGCTCACCTAATTCCACTGAAAAAAAAAAAAACAGAACTCAAAAATTCGAATGAGGTCATAAAAATTATATAACCTTAATAAAAAAAAAAAGAGAGTAACAGAAACCAATGCATTCTTTCAAATGCAGAGCAACACAACAGCAATATTTTTCCCCCCGTTTTAATATTAAAGTTTTATGATACCCAATTCACAGAGGA
>JANJGK010000046.1:24282898-24287898 GCA_039081455.1 Macrobrachium rosenbergii
GGGAACTATTTTCAAGTCCCTCGGCAGGCAGTAATTGTTTATCTAAGGCCTCGGGTCGTCCCCCCCCCCCCCAAAAAAAAAAAATCAAGTAAATAATGCGCCGAAGTGTCTTCGGTGCAATCGAGTTTTCTGTACAGCCGCTACAGCGTATAATCGAGGCCACCGAAAATAGATCTGTCTTTCGGTGGTCTGTATAATGCTGTATGAGCCACGACCCATGAGACTTTAACCACGGCACGGTGGTGGCCTATCCTACATCGTTGCCAGAAGCACGATTATGGCTGACTTTCCCCTTAACTAAAATAAAAACTACTGAGGCTAGAGGGATACAATTTGGTACGTTTGGTGATTGGAGGGTGGATGATCAACATACCAGTTTGCAGCCCTCTAGCCTCAGCAGTTCTTAAGATCTGACGGCGGACAGACAAAGTGCGGACGGACAGACAAATAGCCATCTCAGTAGTATTCTTTTACAGAAAACTAAAAAGTGAGGGAGCATTGCGCCCTCATTTTTAACCGGTTTGCTTCAGAATTGCAGACGCTAATGCCCCGGCCCAAAATGCATTTTTTACACTGTCCTGAAATTATGGCAGCTCTACTGACAGACAGGGAGAGTGATATCGAAGTTCTTTTTTTTTATCGTTTTACGTTGGTGTTTATCGTGATTGTTCCTTGAGCACAATCTGAATCTAGTTTGAAGCTGCTTCGTTGGTGATTGTTGATGATATTGGTTTTCAAAAGTCGACTGAAAAAAGATTTGATTATTTGCATTGTTGATTTCATGATACATCTCATACTTTCCAGAGAGAGAGAGAGAGAGAGAGAGAGAGAGAGAGAGAGAGAGAGAGAGAGAGAGAGAGAGAGAGAGAGAGAGAGAATTTATTTTCCTCAAGTATGAAAGTTCAATTGTTTTTTATTCTATTAAAAGGTTTGATTATTTGTACGGTTGATTTCATAAATCTCTTATACTTCCAGAGAGAGAGAGAGAGAGAGAGAGAGAGAGAGAGAGAGAGAGAGAGAGAGAATTTATTTTCCTCAAGTATGAAAGTTCAATTGTCTTTTATCCTAATTGTTTTTTTTATAATCATTTAATGATTCATTCTACGTGCATTTTTTATAGCAAATAATAATCATAACATTTTTAGAGGATATTCACAAGGTATATCGGAGATTTGGTTTTTTTTTCGGGGGGGGGGCTTCTAATTCTAAACTGTGTGTGTGTGAGAGAGAGAGAGAGAGAGAGAGAGAGAGAGAGAGAGAGAGAGAGAGAGAGAGAGAGAGAGATAATTTCGTATGTTTTCCAGAGTTTACTCGCCCCAGAACCGCCGACGTTAATGCCCCAAAGAAATGCATTTTATGCCCCCCCCCCCCCCCACACACACAAAATTATGGCAGGCAGACTAGCGGAAGGGCAAATGAGACCAAATTCGTTTCTGTTTATTTCTAAATTTTTTCACTTATCTCAAAAAATTTATTTCATCCCGAGGTTTTTCATTTACATTAAAAAATCGTTTTAATTACTTTCATGGCTGTCAGTAGTAATGGTTTGGTTTATGAAATTTAAACGACTGGAAGCTTAATTCGATTGACTGATAGATCTGTTGATGTATGTGACGTTGCTTTCAGTCAATAGACGAAGGTAGGAACTTCGGAGATAGGCTCCGTCTACGTTATTCAGAATTTATTGCATGAATTTATTATAAATCGATTAATGACTTTGTTGTAAATAGATCTATGAATTTATTATAAATAAATTTAGGAATTTATTATAAATAAATTTAGGAATTTATTATAAATAAATTTAGGACTCTATTATAAATAAATTTATGAATTTATCATGAATAAATCTATGAACTTATAATGAAAATTTATGAATTTATTATGAATAAATTTATGAATTTATTATAAGTTTATGAATGTATTATAAATAAGTTTATGAATTTATTATAAAAAATTATGAATTTATTATTAATAAATTTATGAATTTATTATAAATAAATTTGAATTTAGAATTTATTATAAATAAATTTGAATTTATTGTGAATAAATCTATAAATTTATTATAAATAAATTAATGAATTTCTAAAATACTAAAATATGAACCTGTCATATATAAATGCATGAATTCATTACACATAAATGCATGAATGTATTGTGTAGGAAACCATAAATTGATCATACATAAATACATGAAACCATATTACATAAATGTATGAATTGGTAACACATGAATGCATGAATCTATTAAGTTGAATACATTACGTACAAATATCTGAATTTATTGTGTATAAATGTATGAATCTCTTATGCGAGAATTCACGAACATATTCTCACAGATTTGTTCAAAATCGTTCATATAGTTCTCGAGATTATTCATCTGTTTGTTCATTATTTTACATGCGTAGTAGACCGTCAGGGTAAAACCAAATACATAAATACATTACGGATAGATGTATGAATATATCTAATACATGACTGCATAAATTTATTATACGCAGTAAATAAACCTAATATACAATTACGTGAGTCCGGTCCCCCTTTAACTAGATATTTTGTGAACAAATATACACAGACGAATATATATATATATATATATATATATATATATATATATATATATATATATATATATATATATATTAATTAATTAAAATCATAATTACTCCCGGAATCGATCGAGATTGAAATAAACAAGATTATGCAATAAACCGACAACAAAAGAAGCGATGAATTCTACCCTACAAAAATCATCATCATAATAAAAGAGAGGTTCTTTTTGGGGGGATAACAAGATAGCTTCCTTACTACTCCGTGGGATATGTGTCCTGGCACTGACATCAAGTATCCGTGAGGAATGGGAGGGGGAATGTATCATATAACTCTGAGTATACAGTGAAATTCAATAGGTAGGATTCTGAAGGATCCTCATTGTGGTTTCAAAGAAGTCTGGAGACAGTCTTCAAGTACACGGAGCTAACAAGATACGTATTTGGGGACAGAATGTTGCCTCCAATACCAGAGTAAAGAAAGAATTGTATTTTGATGCTACTGATAGTACAGTTACTACTACTATTACTACTACTGCTACTGCTACTGCTACTGTTTTAAAAAATACTCATAGT
Source organism: Macrobrachium rosenbergii (assembly GCA_039081455.1). Classification (NCBI taxonomy): domain Eukaryota; kingdom Metazoa; phylum Arthropoda; class Malacostraca; order Decapoda; family Palaemonidae; genus Macrobrachium; species Macrobrachium rosenbergii. The sequence goes on from JANJGK010000046.1 coordinate 24,286,021, forward strand.
AGCATGAGTCCCAAAATGGAGAAACAAATCCACGGTTATGTATGGGTATGAATTGGAGCAGATTCCCGAAACCTCTGTAGAGATTTATTTTTAAATATATGTACCCATACATAACTGCGGATTTGTTTCTCCATTACTACTTTTACTACTTATACTACTACCATCAATTATAATACTGACAACAGACAAAATAGTGATAATTATATTACCAGTATTACAATCATAATTATTGTGATGACAAGGTATCTCACTTGTCGCTGGTTCAAAACTCCTAGGGGAGATGCTTGTCCCTTTTCTGTTTTTATCAGTGAGACTGGTTGTTTGCATTATTATTATTATTATTATTATTATTATTACCACAACTTCATCCACCAGAGGCTAAAAGCAATTCCTGGGTTTTAAATTGCTTCCATCTACTAATTTTCCGTTTTATTTCAATAATTTAATTCGTCAAAGCCTAAAGGGAAATCCATGGTTATATTTTGTTTCCAAAATATTAAGTTTCCTTTCTATTTCAACAATGGAAAGTATTCTTATTATTTAAATGTATAAAGGCAACCTAGATTTACCTTAAAACCTTCACCTGACACCTGAACGGCATTATTATAATATTCTATAATATTCTATGATATTCTATAATATTCTGTCTGTTCACAAGTTGTCTCGAAAAATAATTTTGATAGATTTAGTTTAGCTGGGGAGATTTTATCTCGCATTCTTTTTTATATAAGATAGATAACATTTGCAAATTAAATTTTGTAGCATAAACGGAAAGAAAGGATTATAAAATAAACAATATTTGTAAATTAAATTTTGTGGCAATCAGCGGAAAGCAAGGAAATAAAGATATTGTACAACGGAAAGATATACGATACAATTTAAACTTAATGGGGGCATTTGAAACAATCTGACGAACTATAACAAGTTTGTAAATCGACTCTAAACATTTAGAAGATGAATTGTAGCCATAATATAATGCAAAGCAACACCAATTACCTCATGATGGGGTGAACCTTAGTCGGAAGTTAACACAGACACTGTAACTTGTTTCCTGGGATTCCAGGGAATAAATACAAGTTTATATCGAGTTAATAAAAAAAACACACAGGCATTATGAATATTCAAAAGTCAAGGGGATGGAAGCTTGGGGTGAGGGTGAAACGCCATTAAGTATTACCCGATTTCTCACTTATTAAATTCCTAACAAACAGTAATTGGAAACCGTTGGAGTAACATTGTGATGCGTGTGGGATTTTTTTTTTTTCATCTCTCTATATCTCTCTAATTATTTTTATTCAGTTATCTGACTCATTTTGACGTTCATGGCTAAGGGGGGACGTACTCGATTGCACGTCAGCAGGAAACAGACTAAAAAATAGTGAAGCAAGTTTATACATTTTATACAAATTGTTTATCGAACTGCATGCAAAATGTCTCGGGCGAAACCCTGACATAAATTTACAGGCACAATCTGTACTTTGAAAATATTATTTCCTTTGTGTTTTACGTAAAGTCTGCGTGAACAAAATTTCTGACTGTTGCGTTACAAACTTTTGATTAATCTGGTAAAAAAATATATATATCTTTCCTCACATTCTGTATGCATTTCTAAAATAAATTTCTCTTTGTTTATTTACGCTCGTTTTGGTATCGAAACAAAATATTATTCTTCGTGTTTACATTTACATTGTGCGGAGCGAAATATTTCAATGAATTTACAGATATTTTGCCATGAATTGTTAAACCTTATTCTTTCCAACCTGTGAGCCAAACCTAATGTACATGATTTACAAGGGATTGACAGGGTTTTCACATATATGAAGAATTTTTTTTTTTTTTTGTATAGCCTCTGTAGGCCTGGTCAAAAAAAATATCAGA
>JANJGK010000046.1:24290398-24295398 GCA_039081455.1 Macrobrachium rosenbergii
CAAGTGGATTTCACCCGTCATAAAACCTGATTCTGAGGGATTAATCACATAAAGGATGACGCTCGAAATTGGATCAGGGGAACAGCACTGCAATAAATCCACGCCATTGCTGAGTATAGTGTTCGCGTAATCCGCTCTTAATGGATTTTATATAGCACGAAATTTATAGTTTTTTTTTATTTGATCTGTGGTGAAGAAAGATACAGAAAATGGCATTTATAATTCTGCCGGACAAATAAGCAAGCGAGAGCTTTTGCTAATGTTATTAAGTGAAATTTTATTTTTTTTATTTTTTACGCTGTTCATCTCGATGCACTTACAGTTAGCCTTATAACACCGAGATACGGTAATATAAAAGAGGGTCGAGACGGTAGCTTCCAACCATAAGGTTCTGCCCCGGGCTAAACGACGGTAAATTTAAACGTGGATTGGCTTACCGTGGAGTGTCATTATTACACACAGGAAAAAATACAAGTTTACACATTATGAATGTTTGTAATAACTGTTGCTTCCGAAGATTAGGTTATTGAGTGTTTAACTCTTTTATGTACCTTGAGAGGTCTCATATGGTGCACTGTAGGCATTCCTGAAGGTTCTTTGCAGCGTTCCCCTAGCTGCAACCTCTTTCATTCCATTTACTATACCTCCATTCATATTCTCTTCCTTCCATCTTACTTTCCACCCTATCCTAATAATTGTTAAAACATTATTTTCAGAGCTGAATGACCTCATAGGTCCCAGCGCTTGGCCGTTGCCATAAATTTTAAATCCCAATCTATCTCTATGGCATCAATTATTATGATTCTGAGGCCGACAGCCAGTGGGAGAGAAGCCCTGTTTCCTAAGACACGTAGCCAGTGTGTCGCTAGGCCCAGTGTTTAATTCCCCAGCCCAAGGGCTGATACCCATTTTCTTACTAACCCTTTTGAGTTTAAAGACCACTAGGTTGGTGGGCCACCGGGTTTATGCAACGGCTCCATCCCCAAGCCACCAGTGAGCGGCGGGATTGGAACCCCGGTGCTCTCGACTGGTAGGCGAGAACCTTACCACTGCGCCACCAAGGCGACTTTGAGTAGCGTAATGGCAAATATTTACAAAAGAATTGTAGTATTTGATTATTATGCAATTCCTATAGCCCCTCGTTAAATAACAGAGAATATTTCTCATTCATTAGGTATCTATTTATTTATTTATTTATTCAAGTTTTTAGTTGCCTATGTTTTATTCCTTTTTCGTTTTGTCTAATACCTGAGGATGTGTTATTTTTTTCTAAACTGTTCCTACAGTATCTTTTCATTCATTTGAGAATCTTTTTGTTTCCTTTATAATATTTCTCTAATTTTTTTCTTACCGCATTTATTCTTGTAATAGCACACATATTCTTACGACATTTTTTCTTGTAATAGCACATTTATTCTTACGACATTTATTCTTGTAATAGCAATATTGTAAATATTATTATCTTATAGGAAGTAACTGACAACAGATATCGCGAATGCACCTAGAGTTAATTTCCAGCTCCGTTTAATTGGGAAAAACCAAATTACGGTATTTATGATTAAAGTTAAATAATTTACAATTGAGATATGAAAAATGTCTACCCAATGAAAGGTCACTTTAACATAAAAAATTTAAATATTTAAGGATACTGAGAGCTTAGCTATAAAAGATCACCAAACAGTTGAAGACTTATGAAAACTCCGTAATATATCTCCAAGTTCCAAAACTTTTTTTTAACACTTAAGGATATGTAATATATCTCAAAGTTCCAAAAATTTCTTTACACTTTAGGATACAATTCACACGTCTAAACTCTATATGATATTTTCAAGGAATGGAAGCCTGCCGAAGGAATTGTTAAAGAGTTTTATGAACACACACACACACACACACACATACAAACACACACACACACACATACAAACACACACACACACAAACGAATACTAGTAATTCTCACTGGTCTACAACAGCAGCAAAAAAAATCCCAAGAAAGATCCGGCCATTGTTCTCCTAAGAAAGAGCCTTTCAATTTCGAATCCATTTCCTCCATATCCCTTATCCGGAATTCCCCCCTTATCCGGAATTCCCCCTTATCCGGAAACCCATCGTTCCAATTCCCAGGAGGCTGGGTATCTGTGTAATCCAGATTCTTGTTTTTAGTTTTCTGCAAAGGAAAACTATTGAGATGGCTGTTTGTCTGTCCGTCCGCACTTTTTCTGTCCGCACTTTATTCTGTCCGCACTTTTTCTGTCCGCACTTTTTCCGTCCGCACTTTTTCCGTCCGCACTTTTTCCGTCAGCACTTTTTCTGTCCGCACTTTATTCTGTCCGCACTTTTTCTGTCCGCACTTTATTCTGTCCGCACTTTTTCTGTCCGCACTTTTTCCGTCCGCCCACAGATCTTAAAAACTGCTGAGGCTAGAGGGCTGCAAATTGGTATGTTGGTCATGCACCCTCCAGTCATCGAACGTACCAAACTGCAGCCCTCTAGCCTCAGTAGTTTTTATTTTATTTAAGGTTAAAGTTAGCCATGATCGTGAGTCTGGCACTGCTATAGGTTGCCAGGAACACAGGCCACCACCGGGCCGTGGCTGAAAGTTTCATGGGCCGCAGCTGAGGGTTACTTTTTTTATTTTTTAGCACGAGCTTACGGAAGAAGTCGATAACATTACTTATATATAAGTTTTTTGGATGAGGATTGGGTACCTTTTATTGTTATTACTTATTGGATACTGTAATACATACTTTAGTTGTGGACATGATTGTTTTACTCTTATTATTATTATTATTATTATTATTATTATTATTATTATTATTATTATTATTATTATTGTTAAAAATAGTCGCTAGAGATTGATTCCTAGAGAATCTGATCCTCATCAGGAAGATTTTTATTCCACTGGGACTTTATTATTATTATTATTATTATTATTATTATTATTATTATTATTATTATTATTATTATTATTATTATTATTATTATAAAAATAAACCCTCATAAATGATTAAAAGATCAGCCACCCAAATGTCTTTTTTCAGTTGTCATAAGAAACATAATTTTGAACTTCAAATTATTTTTTCTGTATTACGCTTTTCAGAGACGCTCCATTATTTTCAGAAATCTAATTTGACTGAACGAAATCGTTTTTTAACTAAGGATATTTGTCACATTCATTAACATTACTTATTATGAGTAATTTTATGACAATCAAGGAAAAATTAGACTATAAATCAGAAGCAAAAATAAGCTGAAAGAGAGGATGACGATTGAGAAGCAAAAACAAAGAGAAAAATGATAAATTTATCTAAAAAAAAAATCGTCTGGAAGCAATTTATTCTTTCCGCGTGACTTCCATTAATGATAGAAAACAAATTAAAAAATGCGCCGAAGTTTCCTCGGCGCAATCGAGTTTTCTGTACACCGCACAATCAAGGCCACCGAAAATCGATCTACCTTTAGGTTGTATCGGTAGATTGCTGTATGAGCCGCGTCCCATGAAAGTCTCAGCCGGCCGGGGTGGCCTGTGTTGTTGCGTTGCCAGAAGCACGATTAGGGCTAACTTTAACCTTAAATCAAATTAACACTACTGAGGCTAGAGGGCTGCAATTTGGTGTATTTGATGACTGGAGGGTGAAGGATCAACATACCGATTTGCAGCCCTCTAGCCTCAGTAGTTTTTAAGATCTGGAGGTGGACAGAAAAAAAGTACGAACGGACAGACAAAGCCAGCACAATAGTTTTCTTTTCAGAAAACTAAAAATCATGAGAATTTCTTAATGAGTGAAAGAACCTTTCAACTGGACAAATGTAAAACATAACAGAAAAATCTTGATTTTTAATATTTCTTAAATATTATATTTTATTAGATGAAAGCCTTGCATGCAGATGAAATATTCAAGAATTATAAAAATAAAACTTCATGGTAACATAACATGAATGAATATGAAGTTATGGATATGAAATAATAATTGAAATTTATGCCCAAAATCATTCGCGCGTAGATCGCTAACTTAAAAGAGTGTAAAGATTTTTCTTGTCGGTTCAGAGATGAAACAGCGAAAGCTACAAAAGTTTGAATAACTATCATCACCCGGTATAGGAGGGTAGTGTCGTCAGTGCACCTCGTGCGGTGCACTGTAGGCGCTACTTAAGGTTCTTTGCAGCGTGCCTTCCTTAGGCCCCTAGCTGCAACCCTTTTCGTCCCTTTTACTGTACCTCCTTTCATATCCTCTTTCTTCCGTCTTACTCTCCAAATGATTCATAGTGCAACTGCTTTGAGGTTTTCCTCCTGTTACACCTCTCAAACATTTCACTGTCAATTTCCGTTTCAGCGCTGAATGACCTCACAGGTCCCAGTCCTCGGCCTTTGGCCTAAATTCCATATTCAGTTCAATTCAGTAACTATCATCACATTTTCGAGGTCAACAACGATGATGATGATGATGATGATGATGATGATGATGACCCCGGAGACGAGTGTTAAAAAAAAAAAAAAAAAACTATTTTTAAACATGACACAAATTCCTAACCTTTGATCACCGCCGTTCCATTTCCTCTTTTCGAAACGAAAATCGACTCTGATTAAGTTTCGGAGTCAATTCTCCTTCATTTTATTCAAACCTCCGCCGCTCAAAATTTTTAATGGGCGGAGCCAGACCCCGAAAGCTTCACCTGTAATCAACTGTTCGGTAAACCTTTGATGGTCCGCGAGGCTTTTAATTAAGACATGTTTGTATTTCATCTACAGCGAAGCACAATGACGCGGTGTTTTTCCGTTGTCGGCGAATGAGGAATTTCAGTGCTTGTGTGTGCGCGTGTGTGTGCGTGCGTGTCGCGTCCGGCAAAAAGAGTGTACTGGTTACGTATATTTTTTTTTTTTTTCATTTTCCTTTGCGATGACTATAAATTTATACAAACTGTGGGAGGATCTTTGTGGGTTCTGTCTGTCGTAGAACTATTATTATTATTATTATTATTATTATTATTATTATTATTAT
>JANJGK010000046.1:24300398-24315398 GCA_039081455.1 Macrobrachium rosenbergii
TTCCCTCCAGAAAGAAAAAATTAAAAATAAAAAAAAATGACAAATCAGAAATGTAAAACTCTCTCAATATATTTCCCAATCCCCATCAAAGCGGAAAAGATTCCGTCTTCTGGTTACCAACAGGAAGTGACCTTTGACAAAGAAGTCGGTCAGGAAAATAACGTCTATAGACAAAAAAAAGGATAAAAAAATAAATTCATGGCGAGTAGAGGAAAGGAAACTATAATAACATCCACTCTTTCCCTTTCTCGTTTCCGACGAGCCGTAATATCCTCTTATTTCACATTAACTGAATTCTGATGGCTGTGGGTTTACGTGTGGGAGGTCAAAGGTCACTGTGGGAGGCAGATACACTCATATTTAAAGTGTCATCAGCTTCCAAAGACACAGTAATATGAAGGTCACTCGGGGGGGCAGATAAACACACATTTAAAGAGTAAGTCAGTTCCCAAAGACCACAGTAATATAAAGGTCACTATAAGAGATAGCTACACACACATTTAAACAGTCATCAGCTTCAAAGACCACAGTAATATGAAGGTCACTATAAGAGATAGTTACACACACATTTAAAGAGTCATCAGCTTCAAAGACAGTAATATAAAGGTCACTATAAGAGATAGTTACACACACATTTAAAGAGTCATCAGCTTCCAAAGACACAGTAATATGAAGGTCACTATAAGAGATAGTTACACACACATTTAAAGAGTCATCATCTTCCAAGACACAGTAATATAAAGGTCACTAAAAGAGATAGTTACACACACATTTAAAGAGTCGTCAGTTCCCAAAGACCACAGTAATATAAAGGTCACTACAAGAGATAGCTACACACATTTAAAGAGTCGTCAGTTCCCAAAGACCACAGTAATATAAAGGTCACTATAAGAGATAGCTACACACACATTTAAAGAGTCATCAGTTTCCAAAGACACAGTAATATAAAGGTCACTAAAAGAGATAGTTACACACACATTTAAAGAATCATCAGTCTCCAAAGACGCATTAATGTAAACATATGATTTAGAGTAATCAGTTTCTATAGACAGTAATATAAACAAATGAACGCCAACTCGACCCAGCACATTTTTGCAAAGTCAGTAAGCCCACTAAGTGCAGTATTTTTCATGATATAGACAAAGTCGCCCCTATGATATTTTTTAGTATTTATATTTTAGTATTTACTCTTCATAAAATCAATTTGGCTCTAATGAGAAAGAACGAATACTTAAAGCTGTTCGTTGTTATACAATAGAAACAAAAATGTCAGCATTTGTCCAATCTGTAAAAAGAGAGAGAGAGAGAGAGAGAGAGAGAGAGAGAGAGAGAGAGAGAGAGAGAGAGAGAGGAGAGAGAGAGAGAGAGAGAGATAAAAAAAACCGTATTTGCCATAAATAACTGGCTGTAAACAGAGAGAGAGAGAGAGAGAGAGGAGAGAGAGAGGAGAGAGAGAGAGAGAGAGAGAGAGAGAGAGGAGGGTGGGTGGGTTTCATCATACCGGGAATGTGAATTACCGTTTGCAGTTCTAAGTTTCCATGACGGTAAGAAAGAGAGAGAGAGAGAGAGAGAGAGAGATAAAAAGTCATGACTTTCCGCAGAGAAATAAAAAGTGTTGGGGGTGGGGGGCGGGGGGGCGGACAAAAGTTCGGGCAATTTAGAAATATTTACAAAAAGTCACTTTTGCCAGTCAGCCAAGCGCGAGTAACAGGATCCAGAGCCGTTATGGCCCCGGCGGTGAGGTTTTAACAAAAGAGTTGGTCAGTAGTAGAAAAACGGAGTGATGCTGGGGGGCGGGGGCGGGGCGGGGCGTTGGAATTGGATTGGCAGGGGTGGGAAGGTGGTGAGGCTGGGGGCGGGGGGTCGGTGGTTTGGATGGACCCGGGTGCGAAGGATAGGGGTGGAGTGGGGTGGGAAGTGGTTTGTGAAAAGAAATGTCACAAAAATGAGTTGATGAACGTTTCAAAATATGGAAAAATAACGCAGACGCAAAAAGAACCAAAACTGATTATTTATATATATATATATATATATATATATATATATATATATATATATATATATATATATATATATATATATATATATATATATATATATATATATATATATATATATTACATACAATATATATATACATATATGTGTGTTTTATATATATATAATATATATACATTTAGATATATATATATATATATATATATATATGTATATATATATATATATATATATATATATATATATATATATATATATATATATATATATATATATTATACAGTAATCTATACACGTGTGTGCTTGCGCGAACATTTCTGAATCTGTGCAAATTTCACGAACGCAACATTCTTTATTGTAATACAAAACAGAATAGATTTAAAAATGATAGAGTTTACCATCGAGGTATTTTTACAGCCATAATATTTCTCTCTCTAATCCTTAAGCTACTAAATGCAATATAGAAACAGGATACTTAATACTTAAATTATTTCAAATTTCCACTTTACACAAATTTATATCCAACCCGGTAAAAATTCAAAGTTTTTCTTGGCCAGATCCGACGCACGCAAAATATCGAGTCATTGTGTCCCGCTGTAGATGAAATACAAACATGTCTTAATTAAAAGCCTCGCGGACCATCAAAGGATAGCCGGATAGTTTATTATAGGCGAAGCTTTGGGCGTCGCTTTGTCCGTGGAAAATTTTATTTCAGGGTTAAAATACAATGAAGGTTGAGGACTACGAGGGCTAATCAGGGTGGAATATAAAATAGAATAAAATCATTTTGGAACGAGAGCTTCAAGTATGTGACTTGCCTTGTATCACGGTCCTACTATAAAAAATTAATGATGATGTTTAGTACTCGATTTTATAGACATACATTCGACCTGGAAAAAAGATTATGTTGGTGAGTGAAAATAATTTCGACATGAGCATGGCGCTATTTTGTAAATCCGTTTATATTTTAAGCTTATTAAACTACGGCTAATTATTAAATCAACACTTGAAAAAAATTATTCGTTGAGAGAGATAACATACATCTAACTAACCTGTCACACTTTATTCTGTTCGCACTTTTTTCTGTCCGCACTTTTTCTGTCCGCCCTCGCATCTTATAAACCACTGAGGCTAGAGGGCTGCAAATTGGTATGTTGATCATCCACCCTCCAATCATTTAACATACCAAATTGCAGCCCTCTAGCCTCAATAGCTTTTATTTTATTTAAGGTTAAAGCTAGCCATAATCGTGCTTCTGGCAACGATATAAGATACAGACCTTACCTTACAGACCTTACAATTCGTTCGGGTTGCCCCAGGTCCCTCAGTGTGAGGCACCTTTGATGTCTACCAGAGAGTTGCTAACGCATCTTCCGGTATATTTTGCATCTTCCAGTCTTGGATGGTCTGGGATGCATCTTAGATATCCCACCACTGGGTCGCGATTAAAGTTTCATGGGCCGCGGCTCAACAGTATTATACCGAGACTACCGAAAGATAGATCTATTTTCGGTGGCCTTGATTGTACGCTGTAGCGGCCGTACAGAAACTCGATTGCGCCGGAGAAACTTCGGCGCATTTTTTACTTGTTAATAATTATACATACAAAGTATATTCATTCTGATTATCGCTACAAGCAATCACTGAACGAAGTACCTTTCTATTTTTTTAAATAATGACACAAAAACAAAAGGTGTAGTTATGATGATTATCAAGACACACAACAAACGCCGAAATCGTAGTGTTCTATGGTATTATACTTTTGTTCCAAAATATCCCTTAAAGCTATTACAGAACTGAGCAACTTCAATGGAGTATCCGAAATTGACAGTGGACTGCTTTACGAGTTTCATCGAAAAATGGCCGCATGATATGTGGGACAGTTTCCCATCCCAGCTGAATATTTATGATTATAGTGAGCAAGAAGAATAATGCTTGCTATTGAAATATCTCTTATGGAGTTGCCGGCAAGCGAAGGAATAATAATAATAATAATAATAATAATAATAATAATAATAATAATAATAATAATAATAATAATAATTAATTGATGTGTTGATTTCTGGCTATTAAAACTGGCGTCACAAATTAATAATAATAATAATAATAATTGATTGATTGATTCGTTGATTTGTGGCTATTAAAACTGGCGTCACAAAATAATAATAATAATAATAATAATAATAATAATAATAATAATAATAATAATAACAATAATTGATTGATTGATTCGTTGAAATGTGGCTATCAAAACTGGCGTTACAAAATAATAATAATAATAATTAATTGATTTATTTATTGATTTGTGGCTATTAAAACTGGCGTCACAAAATAATAATAATAATAATAATTGATTGATTTATTGATTTGTGGCTATTAAAACTGGCGTCACAAACTAATAATAATAATAATGATTATAATAATAATATTAATAATAAGCATTTAATCAACATTAACACTATATATCTTATATCTGTGTGAAAGACTTTCGGTAAAACAATTCATGATTGCTGATGAAAACGACAATTCAAAAAGAATTATAGCTGACATTCTGATGTAAAAACATTCATAACAATTTTATACAAGGTTATAAAAAGAATTACGTATCAGATAGAGATAAATGTCCCTTTAAGCTGCCAAAGTGATGTTTTTTGTTTTTTTAAACTTTTCCTTTATTTTGTGCGAATGTATTATTGCTGTAATATGTGTATATTATATATGTATATGTATATGTATATATATATATATATATATATATATATATATATATATATATATATAGAGAGAGAGAGAGAGAGAGAGAGAGAGAGAGAGAGAGAGAGAGAGAGAGAGAGAGAGAGAGAGAGAGAGAGAGCACAAGAGCACAACGAATCAAAATACTTAAAATCTTCTGGCTATGAAGAAGCGTTTTTGTGAATGCTTCCAAACTGACTAAGATTTCTCTCTCTCTCTCTCTCTCTCTCTCTCTCTCTCTCTCTCTCTCTCTCTCTCTCTCTCTCTCTCTCTTATACATTTTCTTCCCGGTAATATTTCCCAGTCCTTTCACACGCTCAGCCCGGACTATCAGGGAAAAACATCAGCGCCGCCCGTCTTGCGATTTTTAAAAACCAATAGGGCGTTTGGGATTGGCTCCTCAAATTGAAAAATTGTCCCTGCCGCCCAGTGAGCCCAAAGAAGTAAATTGGAAATTTCCGGACCCCTCTGAACCGAAGATTATCTTTTATGCTTTGTTTTGAGAAGCTTTCAGGCGAGGAGAAATGAACCGAGAACTTCCTAAGCTATAGAGGAAATGGATATATACTAATATTAGTCTCGTATCTTGTGACCAAACAGTTACCGTTGAAACTTGGCTGCAGCCAGCGTGCTCGGAAGGTTTCATTATCGTACCCTGGCAACATACTGTCAAGGCACTGTTGACTAGCGGGTTGCCAGAGCACGATAATGTAACTTTTTGACTCGTTGGCAGCGGTTGTAGTAACTTACTGTTTATGGTTGCGAAGAAGTTTTGGTTTTAAAATTTTCATGGATGGTTAATGGTTTGCAAGCTGCTGCGCTAGATACGATTAGGACACATTATTATAATTTTCATGAATGGTTAATGGTTTGAAAACTGCTGTATTAAATGAAAATAGGACACGCGATGCTTCCCCAAATACAAAGGACAAAGATGAAAAAGTAACAAAATCATATACTTCAAAACAGTGGAAGTTTGATATATAAGCAAATGTACGTAATATTCTTCCATTAATATCCGCTTTGTTAAAAAATTCACTTCATGCCACATTCAAACCTCGAAGTTTGTTCGCTGACTGAAGGAAGTCCAATCATTTCATTGCATTTTGTTTCTTGTTAGCATCACAGGTGAATAAAAATGAGAGAACTAACGCATAATGAAATGATACTCAAAACTAAATTGACCCTAATATTTTGATAGTGATAAAAAAGTAACATTGGAATCATACTTTCAAGAAATCGCGTCTCTCATAAACTTACAACTGCAGATTTCAAGTATATTTTCGTGTATTTTTTTTTTTTAATTTCACGATTAAATTCAGGACTAAATTGTTGCATTATATCCGCATTACAAAAACAATAAACAGAAATATAGATTCTTCATTGCGTTACATTCTCCCCACTCACTCACAGTAATCCCTTTGTATCTAAATTAGCAAAATAAAATACTCTTGATTTGCGGTTTAGATATTTTCTATCAGATGCTTCGCATGACTTTCACAATCATTGTATTTTCCGTCACATTATGCATTGCTAGAGTCATAGTTGCAGGTATGCATTCTGATATAATGTCACACGCATTTATCATGCATGTCATACTGTCTCACTTCATAGTTCCAGCATTTTACGAGAGCGTAGCAGCAGTATGATAATTATTAAAGAATATATTTACTACTACGAAAGCAACATTCTGTATTATATTCTTGTTGTATGGAATTATAAATGATCTGGTATAAGTGTAGAAGGAAGGTATTATATATATATATATATATATATATATATATATATATATATATATATATATATATATATATATATATATATATATATATATATATATATATATATATATATATATATATATATATATATATATATACATATACATAATACAATGGTATTTCACAATTTCACACACTTCAGCCCATTTCAAAATTATACGACAATTTGAGAGGAAAAATAACATCTCCCCTCTAATCAGTAATGTACCTGTTGTGTGCTCTCGTGCCTTAGATTCCATTTTGCCACACGTTTCAATATGACAGTCGACCTTATGTCTCAGTGTCTTTGTAGTATGAAACTGTGTGTGAAGCCACGGTGCTACTGTCGTAGTCGGAGGTCAAATGTATCTTTCAACTGTACTCGGAACGTCAGCTATTTATAACTGTACACTGGGAACGATTTCCATTCCTTGCTTGGTTGTGAAAGATAAGTTAATGTTAAAAGACAGAGAGAGAGAGAGAGAGAGAGAGAGAGAGAGATGTACATTATTATTATTATTATTATTATTATTATTATTATTATTATTATTATTATTATTATTATTTAAAAATACTCCAAGTAGCATGAATCTTGACAGGGAGAAACAAATCCACAGTTATGTATGGGTATGAATATATTCAATTTCAAATATATTTGTACCCATACATAACTGTGGTTCTGTTTCTCCATTATTATTATTATTATTGTTATTATTATTATTATTATTATTATTATTATTATTATTATTATTATTATTATTATTACATGCAGGTAGAAAACTCTCTTTTGAGCACGTAGTGTTCAAAGTGATAGCTGCATCAGCTGCATTTACTTTGTATATATTTTTCTCTACCTTTCTAATAATTACTTTTTCGGGGTTACTACATTCTGCCGATGTTCGTTATTCTTTGGAGATGAAAATAGTTGCACACTGGTTTAGTTTATTTAGGAAAAATACACCAACAGTTATAGAGGAAAAACGCTAGTGACTGAAATACGGCGATCAACTGCCGTAGACTTTTCACTCTCCTCCTTCTGAAGAGTAAAAACTCTACGGAAGTTGAACGCCATATTCCAGCATCGTTGCTCTGTCAAATATTTTAGGTACCAGCGTCGTCACTCTGTAAAATATTTCAGCTACCAGCGTCGTTACTTGGTAAATGTTACGGGGTATTCTTCCTAAATAAAACCACCCTAGATTGCAAATATTTTCTCTTTCATAGAATGATAAACAAAGACAGAAATTATGAGGTACCTACCAAGGATATGAAACTATCCCATTGAACAGTTTTTATTTTGGTGGGAGTTATAGTGTATAATACAGTGGGCACAATTTTACCAAAATACCTATGGGCAAAAAAGTAGAGAAAGTAGTGATTTCATCAAGAAAAATTGTAAAACTAAGTAAAATAAATTATTTTTAATGCGACGAACTATATTTAAACCTCATTGAATGTTGTTGAAATTAGTATATTAAGATATTGACATCATGGAAATTATAATCAATAGGTAATCATTTAAAAGGTATAAATATATCGACTTTTAATCATATGAATTTCTTGGGATTTTTTCCAATTTTATTTTGCGGAAATCTGAATGGTTTCATATACGTTTTCTTTACCATACACCTCTATTCAAAACAACACTTAATACAGGAGTTCTACCCCTTTTCACTTTCTCCTTCACAAACATCTCACTCAAATGTCACATACAAACGCTCCCGAAAATAACGGAACCACAATAAATTCATACCTGACACACAAACTCTTCCTCACAGCACCCGTGTAAAAGTAACTCCGATGAAAAATGATATATTTAAAGATTGGCATTTTACAGATTTATCTCCGTCGATCTCCGCGTGTGATTTCGCAACACAAACTCTTCATAACTGTTTAGCCCTGCGAAGGGCAAGTCAGTTATCTTGTCAAGATCGTGACGTATGAAATCCGGCCCAGATCACCTCATTGAAATAACAGCTCTCCCAAGCGAAGGGCCATTAATGCCCGTGCGTTTTATTTGTGTAGCAGATGAACGGGATTAGGGCTGAAGGTTCGTTTACGTATGTATGTATATATATATATATATATATATATATATATATATATATATATATATATATATATATATATATACGAGTATATAAGCATTATGCTACAGACTCCCTTTAATATCCGATTCGCTCTACCTCGGAAATAATATATTTTCGTATATGTTAACCGAAGGGGAATTTTTTTGTTGATAATAAGTTCGTCGGCTCGTGGGTTCGAACCACGGAAGACAAGAACTCGGGTAACATATATGAAAATATATTATTTCCGAGGTAGAGCGAATTGGATATGAAAGGACGTTTGTAGCTTAATGCTGTCTATGTATCACGGTGATGTGATAAAATTCGCTCATTCATATATATATATATATATATATATATATATATATATATATATATATATATATATATATATATATATATATATATATATATATATATACTTGCAATCCTCATAATTCCTTTTAATTTTATTAAACGTATCCGTGTTGAATTCCGCGTTTATTTATAGAATGAAAAATTTTGCATTTTAGATTTTACATATTTTTGTAGCGTCCCAACATTTCTGGTAGTATTCAAAATGGAGAATTTCAGATTTTAATTCCTTTTTCCTAGAGCTTTCTATCACTCTCCATTCATCTGCTTTTGGCGGAGGCCCAAGAAACTTTGCACAAGAACTTAAAAGTTTCCTTTTTATGTTAGAAGATAATATTTCCCATTACTTGGTATGCAAATAAGTTATCTTTCCATGTAAAGAAAAATCAGTTTCCAATTTTAAAAGTAACATCTTTTATTTTTTACGTCCCTCCCTCCCCCCCCCCCTCCCTCAAAATACCAAAATCAATGAACAATCAATCTTTTCATAATTCTTTGATCACCACTGGTAGTATATAAAAAAATAATGAGCGAACAATTGTTTTTTTTTCCTTGTAAAAAAAAGAAAGTCGGCTTCACTAGTAAAAGCAATTTCCTTTATTTACTTCCCAAGATGAGAAGAAAGGTACCCAAATCACAAAAAAGAATTATCGACGTTTCTTTTCATAATTCTTTTTACCACCAATAGCAGTGTATAAAAAAAAGTGAATGAGCAAATAACTGATTTTTCCTTGAAAAAAAAAAAAAGTCGGCTTCACTAGTTAAAAGCAATATCTTTTATTTATTTCCCAAGATAAAAGAAAAAAGTAGAAAATGCCCCGAAGTTTCTTCGGCGCAATCGAGTTTTCTGTACAGCGTATAATCAAGGCCACTGCAAATAGATCTATCTTTCGGTGGTCTCGGTATAACGCTGTATGAGCCGCTGCCCTTAACTACGGCCCGGTGGTGGCATGTCCTATAGCGCTGCCAGACGCACGATTATGGCTAAATTTAACATTAAATAAAATAAAAACCACTGAGGCTAGAGGGCTGCAGTTTGGTATGTTTGATGATTGGAGGGTCGATGACCAGACGCACGATTATGGCTAAATTTAACATTAAGTAAAATAAAAACCACTGAGGCTAGAGGGCTACAATTTGGTATGCTTGATGATTGGAGGGTGGATGACCAACATACCAATTTGCAGCCCTCTGCCCTCAGTATAAGATCTGAGGGCGGACAGAAAAAGTGCGGACAGACAAAAGTACCCAAATCGCATTAAGTACCAACGTTTCTTTCCATAATTCTTTGGCCACCAATGGCAGTGTATAAAAAGGAAAAGAATGAGCAAGTGACTGATTTTTCCTTTTAAAAAAATTGTCTCCGCTCTTTTATTTACTTCCTGAGATAGAAAAAAAATATAGCCAAATCAAAATCCGTCAACATTTCATTTGGTATCTCTTTGAAAAAAGAAAAAGTACCCAAATCAAAATCTGTCAACATTTCATTTGATAAATCTTTGACAAATAAAAAATATCCAAATCAGAATTTTTCAAAATTTCATTTGATAAATCTTTGACAAAAAAATAACCATATCAAAATCTGTCAACATTTCATTTGCTAATCCTTTGACAAAAAAATACCCATATCAAAATCTGTCAACATTTCACTTGATAATTCTTTGACAAAAATAAATACCCATATCAAAATCTATCACCATTTCATTTGGTAATTCTTTGAAAAAAAAAATACCCAAATCAAAATCTATCATCATTTCATTTAGTAATTCTTTGACAAAAAAAAATACCCATATCAAAATCTGTCAGCATTTCATTTCATAATTCTCTGACAAAAAAAAAATACCCAAATCAAAATCTGTCAGCATTTCATTCGATAATTCTTTGACAAAAAAAAAAAAATACAGCCAAATCAAAATCTATCAACATTTCATTTGATAATTCTTTGACCACCACTGGCAGTGCATAAAGACAAAATAAAAAAAAAGTGACTGAACGCCCAATACCATAAGTGAAATTGATTAGATTCTACGTTATTGCTTTCCCATACGAAAAGGAGGAACAACGACCATCGACCAATTAACCCAATGAAGGAAAATAAAGCGATCGGTAGACGGATAATAAAAAAAGGGAATAGGGTTAGTTTCCGATAATTTGCGAAAGCTTAATGACGACGATTCTCCAACCGTGAAAAGAGAGATGTAATTGGAAAGTTGCTGAGTGCAGCGTAGGGCAATATGACATTTGCCTGGCAAGCGAGCAATGTTGAACCGTTCAGAATTTATATTAGTTATTGCAACGGCGTCTGAAGCTATCAAGTACCTGACCTCTCTCTTCCGTTTGATTGAATCGAGACGGAATCATAAGTAATAATATATATATATATATATATATATATATATATATATATATATATATATATATATATATATATATATATATATATTCAACAGGCGGAGGTTTCTCGAGACCCAGCAATACAATGAAGGCAGGGAAAGCACACCAACATGTCAAGAAAGTCGTATTTATACAGTTGCAACGTTTCGAAGCCAACCACCAGGCATCATTTTCAAGCTACAAGTAATAATACCCAATTAGTACAGTGAAATTAGGTGACAAATATTAAAATGCACAATATAAGTTACATTAAAACAACCACAGTTGAAAATATGAATAAGGACCAACCGTTGAGCTTGGAGGCAGAGGAAGGACTGACCAAAAACGTAAACAGTTCACAAGAGATAAAGAGGTGTAGACGTTTCACGGGTGTTCAGTGAGGGGACCAGTTTTTTAATAAACAATGATTTATTATTAAAAAACTGGTCCCTTCACTGAACACCCATGACACTCTACACCTCTTTATCTGTCGTGAACTGTAATCAACGGATAGGTTTGCTTAAAAAGCAAATGGATGTTACAGACTAAATACACACACAAAACAAAGCCACTACAACACCTTCTAAAAACATAACAAACATCTCACACGTCTCGAACTCTCGCCATACCCGCGCAATAACTTCTCGCTGCTGGGAAGAAAGGACGTTGGGTCGGGTATGATACATGAAACATACGTACCGGGGTCTAAGCGATGTCAGGCAGGGCAGCCGATCGAGACCACAGGTCTACCCCAAAGCCAAATCAAAAAGTCCTTCAAAAGAAGGCATCGTGCTTACCCCATACAAAAATGGGAATAAAAGCACGTTAAAAGAAGAAGAAGAAGATATATATATATATATATATATATATATATATATATATATATATATATATATATATGTGTGTGTGTGTGTGTGTGTGTGTGTGTGTGTGTGTGTGTGTGTGTGTATATATATATATATATATATATATATATATATATATATATATATATATATATATATATATACATATATATATATATTGTAATTAACCTGTAGACAGAGTTATTGTAGTATTAGGCCTAGTGTACAGTGCCATGCACCTAGAATTTGCCTTCTATTCTTTGGAATTTATTCTTAGAAATGTATGAAATAAATTTCAAAGAATAGAAAGCAAACGCTAGGTGCATGGTACTGTAGGCCCTAGGGCTTAGGCCCAGTCCTACAGCAACTCCATTTTAGCATTTCAGAAAGTTTATATAAAAAGTATCTCTCTCTCTCTCTCTCTCTCTCTCTCTCTCTCTCTCTCTCTCTCTCTCTCTCTCTCTCTCTCATTGTTGTTGGCAGACATTTTACGGATGATTCCAACCCTCCCTATTCTTCCGGGCTTGGGACCGGCACTGAGTTGGGCTGGCGGGCAAGCCAGCCCAACTCAGTGGCTAGGTTAAAATGTTGTTGTCTCCACAGCAGGAAAATGGAGTCAGTCAGTCAGGCTCAGTTGCCGAGCTCCTCCTGACGGAGGCGAAAAGGCAAACACGAGTGGGTCCACAGAATGGCCCGATGACTGTGGGGCTGAACGCGCACCCAAAGCAACATTTGAGGAACCACCATGAACACCTTCGGGGGGATTTAGGGGGGTTTTGGGGGGAGTTGGAAGGTGTGGGGGAATCGTGGGGTCCCTCTCATGCTGCTGAAGATGTGCGCTCAGCCCCATGGTCGTCGAGTCAGTCTGTGACTCATTCGTGTTGGCCTTTTTGGGGGGTGTCACGGGTCACCTACCCCTCCTTTTGCTCATGAGTCTCGGCTCTTAGGGGCTCGACCTTACACATCTCGTCTTCGTTGCTTTGAAGACAAGTCTTGTCAGCCAGGTTGTCGTTGTTAGAATCTCCTGTAGTCGCTTCCAGCGTCCTCTCGTCTCCGTGAACGATGTCCTTCAACGTGTGAGTCAGGACCTCCCACTGGTTGCTGTAGTTGGTCCTCTCACGCTGGGTATCACAGTATTTCTCGTGTTGTTTCTCCTTTCTCATGAATAGGTCCTCTTCTTGCCTCTCCTTTTCACTGCTGTCGAGGATTTCATTTCCATGCTGCAGTGCAATCTGTTGCAGATGGAAGTTCCTCTGAGCTGTGCCATGGAGAAGCGTCATTAACATGTATTTGTCCTGGTCCCTCAGAGCCTCTTCCAGTCTTGTTTGCCGCTCCCTCAGACGTCTTTGTTCCGTGATCATGTCTTCCTCCTGTGTCTTCAAGTTCTCTTTCAGCTTTTGACATTGTTTTCTAAGTTGGAGCAGTTCTTCCTCGCCTTGTCGCAGCTTCTCAATTTCGCTGTCTTTCTGGCTCAGAGTCTCCTGATAGTCCATTCTCATTTCAGTCTTCTCTTTCTCCTTCTCTTCAATTAAAAGTTGATATTCCATCGACTGTTTTTCGACTTCTCTGAGCAGACTGTTTCTCTCCCTGGACAGATTTCGCAGTTTGCTCTCCATCTCCCTCCTTTGTTCTCGACGGCCCTCTTCTTCTTTCCTCAGTGCGTCCACTTCTTGGTCCTTTTCCTGTAACTTCTGGTGCCAGTGTGAATTTTCTCTTTCTTTTTCCATCCTCTCGTTCATCAGAAGGTTCACGGCATTTTCTAATTTGTCCTCTAAAACTAGCTTTTCGCCTTTGAGGTTTTCTTCTAGGTCTAATAAATCTCGTATTTGGTTGTCCCTCTTCTGGACCTCCTCCTCGAAATCATTCGTAATTTTCCTTGCCTTTTCGCCTAATTGTGATACCCAGCTCTTCATCGTTTGTAGTTCTGCACGCAAGATCTCCGTTTTCTCTCTTTCTGCATTCAGAATTTCTGCTGCCGAGACCAACCGATCTTCTTTTTGGTGCAAAACTGATTCTAACAACTGAACTTGATCCTCTAGGACTGAGTTTTTCTGGGTTTCCTTTGCCAGATTTTTCTCAAGTTCACGATTTCTGTCTCGCAGGTCAGCTGCCACCTCCCTGAGTGTCGAGTTTTCTGATTCGGCGAGCTCCAGTTTTCCTTGGAGAGCAACTTGGTTCTCTTTGACTTGCATCGTTTGGCTTTCCAATTCTGCTACGATGCCTTCAATGTCCGTCATTTGGCTCTCCAGAGTCCGTAGTTTGTCTTGGTCCTTTTTAGACTCTATAGCTTTCCTTGCGAGTAATTCTTGGAGGCTTTCGGCTTTCCTCTCCTCTTTGGCTAGGGCGTCCCTGTTTTCTTCTATCAGCCTATCGAAATATTCTTTCTCCGAAGCGAGCACTTGATTGATTGCTTCGGTTTCCTTCAGTTTGAGGCCTAGCATAGTTCCGTTCTGTATAGCGCTTTCCAGTTCTCTTTCTTTGTCGGCCATCGCCTGCTGCAGAGACGCTGTTTTCTCCATCAGTCCTTCATTTATCTTCTCTGTCCTTTCTCCTCGGTCATGAGCCAGTTTCAAATCGTCTTCTAAGCGCTGCT
Source organism: Macrobrachium rosenbergii (assembly GCA_039081455.1). Taxonomy (NCBI): domain Eukaryota; kingdom Metazoa; phylum Arthropoda; class Malacostraca; order Decapoda; family Palaemonidae; genus Macrobrachium; species Macrobrachium rosenbergii. Next base: position 24,315,124 of record JANJGK010000046.1, read on the forward strand.
TTTCAGTTAGTGCTTGTTCTTTTTGCAGGAACAAGTTCTCGATTTCACTTTTCATTTCTGCTCCCTCTTGTGCAGTCTTTTCAAGCAAGATGTCCTTGTCCAGAAGCTGATTCTGAAGCCACGCAGTCTTCTCCATCGCTTCCTTCCAGAGCTGTTCCATTTGACTTCCATAAACCTGGCTGTTTTCCAGTGCTTCTTTTAATTTCTGCATTTCGACGTCTGGTTGGTCCCGTGGTCTTGGAAGCTGGATTTCTTGGTCCAATACTTCTATCTCG
>JANJGK010000046.1:24320398-24340398 GCA_039081455.1 Macrobrachium rosenbergii
CACCTCTACGACGTGCTCCATTTCGTAGGCGTGCTCCAATTTGCTGCTCAAAAACTCGACCAACGTCGACTCCAAAAACTGCCTGCTGCTGCTGCCACTGCCGCTACCTTCGCTGCCCTACCAGACCCGACTGGCGAAAGAAAAACGGCAGCTCACCGACGAGAACATCAAAACAAAAAAAACTTGAAGGTAAGGAGGCAGCAATCCACAAAAGGGAACGAGCGGGGAACCAGCAGTTCCCGCAAAACCATCACTTAACGTGACAATATATTTATATATGTATGTATATATGTATATATATATATATATATATATATATATATATATATATATATATATATATATATATATATATATATATATATATATATATATATATATATATTGTATTTTATATATGTATGTGAACAAATAACACTGCATATCATTCCTCTACCGTCATGTTTTCTATGGAAAAAAAAACTAGGTCAGAGGCCAATAACATGAAAAGAATATATTACAATAAGGTTAAATGACCTCCCTTTACAAATGGGTGGGGGGGCGGGAACTCCCGACTGACCTATTATAAAGCGCCGGAGGGGAATGAAACGGTCGACAGACGCAGATGAAAGAGAATAATTAAGTTTCGGAATTTGTTTTGGTGAATGATGATGAAATTCTCTTTCGGGGGATTAATTCGTCAGTCTAAAAGACTGAAGAAAACATGTAAAAAATGCGCCGAAGTTTCTTTCGGCGCAGTCGAGTTTTCCGTATAGCCGCTACAGCGTATAATCAAGGCCACCGAAAATAAATCTATCTTTCGGTGGTCTCGGTATAATGCTGTATGAGCCGCGGCCCATGAAACTTCAACCGCGGCCCGGTGGTGGTCTGTCCTGTATCGTTGCCAGAAGCACGATTATGGCGTACTTTAATCTTAAATAAAATAAAATCTACCAAGGTTACAGGGCTGCAAATTGGTATGTGTATCATCCACCCTCCAATCATCAACCATACCAAATTACAGCCATCTAGCCTCACTAGTTTTTATTTTATTCAAGGTTAAATTTAGCCATAATCGTGCTTCTGGCAACGTTACTTAGGATAGGCCACCACTGGGCCGCGGTTAAAGTTCATGAGCCGCGGCTCATGCAACATTATAACGAGACCACCAAAAGATAGATCCGTTTTCGATGGCCTTGATTATACGCTGTAGCGGCTGTACAGAAAACTGGATTGCGCCGAAGAAACTTTGGCGTGTTGTATACTTTTTCTTTTTAGCTCAGGATCCTAAGGAAACTGGCTGACTGTCATCACATTATGATTAGTCTTCGATAAACATCTGAGTTGACCAGTCAATTGGGATTGGATATCATCGCACGTTATCTAGAGATAATCAGTCCATTACGGGTATTAGATCCTCTAACAGTGCAACGGATCCTAATCCCGATATAAATATAAACGTAAGTTTACAATCAACAATGATGAGTGCTGTAAATCGAGAGGGCTTTCATCAAACAAGTACGACGAGAGAGAGAGAGAGAGAGAGAGAGAGAGAGAGAGAGAGAGAGAGAGAGAGAGAGAGAGAGAGAGAGAGAGAGAATGAATAAAATTCGTGATAAAAGAATCTCAGAGTGGATCTGGGGAAGGAGAATCGTCCATCTGGGAGGAATCTATTTGCAGAGTCCACAAGACGAAGTCGACGTATCTTCAGTTGGTCATGGATTGCAAACTGTCCTCCGAGGGAAAGCATCAGGGCGTGTTTGCTGGCATTTAAGGGACAGTGGTATGATAGCCTCTCTCTCTCTCTCTCTCTCTCTCTCTCTCTCTCTCTCTCTCTCTCTCTCTCTCTCTCTCTCTCCAACAAAGCTTTAGCAAGAGAAACGCAGCTTCTTTTCTGGCCAAACAATCAAGCAGGCTACGCGCTAACAATTCTGGAGCAGGCGACTGTTTCTGACCTCCCCTGACCTCTGGTCGTCCTGCTTGACCTGAAATGGCCTTTAATACTTCAAGTGTTTGGACCAAGCATTCTCAGTACTGTATCCTAGTAGAGTTTGCTATGGACATCATTCCTTCCGTGTAATGTGAAGAAGAAGATTTAATTTTATAGTTTGACTTATATATCGTTCATAATATCATGACGGCAAGAAGTACTCTTTGCATATCACTGCTTCCATTTGATGCACAGGGCTTTAAAAACACAAATATATGGAATTCCACAGAGAGGCGTTTCGTTTCTGTAAGTAAGGAATCGGCGATTATTTTTTATTTTTTATTTTCTATTTTTTATTTTCTATTTTTTTTTTCCAAATCACATTATAAGAAGAAAATTAACGCCAAAGTTCGAGTTGGTTTAAACATCTGATGATAGAGTTTGCCCTAGGAATTTATTTTGACAGTAAGTTAGCTTTCATGATGAATGAAAGTGCTGATGAATAAGAGACAAATTTTTTTCTCTTCAGTTTAGAGTCTTACAGTCAAAAATGTTAAATAAATACAAATCATACAACTCAGGGGACATGAAGACTTGATCATACAAATCGTACAACTCACGTAAAATGAAGAATTGATCAAAACTAAACAACAATGGAATCGTGAAAAACACCTGGAGAATGTATAAATACAGAGTCACGGGGAAAATAAAAAATATCTTTCCGATGAATTAAATCTATTTACAATTCAAACATCGAAAGCTCAGGTTCTTTTCAAGTTTGTCGACGCTTCGTTAGTTTCCAGAACGAATTTCTCTCAAAAATAAACAAAGGAAAGTATTTATTTCCTCCAGAGGCCACCACCGCTTCGTTTATTTCCTGATCAAGTTCATTTTCTCTCAGTCCAATAAAGAATCCCGACGTCAGGACGTTTATACATTTTTAAAAGATACGTATCTTCCAAAAAAAGGAAATAAAAAATAAAAAAAGAATATTGGAACAAACGTTCGCTGACTTTTATAAAAGTACATAAATAAAATAAACCTTTTTTTTAACTCCTTTTATCCACAAGCAATCTGAACTCATTCGTGACCTTCCCACTGACCTTTGTTGCCCTCGATGTTGTTGGTTTTTATTTGAGTCCTTTTGACCGAGTCCTTTGTGAAAACCCACATCCGGGTCAGGAAGGCGTAGGATCGAATTACTCACGGTTGGGGAGCTATGAAGAGAGATTTCCGGAAATGCTCACAAATGTGTGAAAAAAATCTCTCTCTCTCTCTCTCTCTCTCTCTCTCTCTCTCTCTCTCTCTCTCTCTCTCTCTCTCTCTCTCTTGCTAATTCTTTTCCTCTTTCCATTATTCCATTATAATTCTCCCTCTCATTATGGCTGCCTTTAGTTTGAAAATCTCTCTCCTCTCTCTCTCTCTCTCTCTCTCTCTCTCTCTCTCATGCTAATTCTCTTCTTCTTTCCATTATAATTCTCTCATTCTTTATGGTTGTCTTCAATTCAGTTTGAAACTCTCTCTCTCTCTCTCTCTCTCTCTCTCTCTCTCTCTCTCTCTCTCTCTCTCTCTTAAAAAACCCATCTGATAAATTTAGCATCACTTTAAAAAAAAAGGAGAAAATAATCCTCTTTTTCTCAGCATCGTGGAAGCTGGGAGGATGAAAGAGAGAGAGAGAGATATCAAAAGCCGAAGAAGTACCTACCCGATATATATATATATATATATATATATATATATATATATATATATATATATATATATATATATATATATATATATATATAGATATATATATATATATATATATATATATATATATATATATATATATATATATATATATATATATATATATATATATATATATAACTACCTAGCTTCTGATATTTGAAAGGGAAAGCGACCCCCTTTTCCTACACATCGTAAAAGCTGGGAGAATGAAAGAGTTTAGAAAACGAGAGAGAGAGAGAGAGAGAGAGAGAGAGAGAGAGTTTCAGACTGAATTAAAGACAGCCATAAAGAAAGAGAGAATTATAATGGAAAGAGAAAAAGAATTAGCATGAGAGAGAGAGAGAGAGAGAGAGAGAGAGAGAGAGAGAGAGAGAGAGAGAGAGAGATTTTTTCACACATTTGTGAGCATTTCCGGAAGTCTCTCTTCATATCTATCCAACCGTGAGTGATTCGATCCTACGCCTTCCTGGCCCGGATGTGGGTTTTCACAAAGGACTCGGTCAAAGGGACTCAAATAAAAACCAACAACATCGGGCGCAACAAAGGTCAGTGGGAAGGTCAGGAATGAGTTCAGATTTCTTTTGGATAAAAGGAATAAAAAGGGTTTTATTTTTCGTGTGCTTTTATAATCGTCAGCGAACGTTTGTTCCGATATTTATTTTTATTTCCGGGTGTGTTTTTTTTTTTGGAAGATATTTTCTTTCAAAAAGGTATAAACGTCCTGACGTCGGGATTCTTTATTGGATTGAGAGAAAATGAACTTGATCAGGAAATAAACGAAGCGGTGGTGGCCTTTGGAGGAAACAAATACTTTCCTTTGTTTATTTTTGAGAGGAACTCGATCTGAAAACTAACGAAGCGTCGATAACCTTTAAAAGAAGCTGAGCTTTTGATGTCTGAATTGTAAATAGAATTAATTCCACGACAACACATCTTAGTAGCAAAGTATTTATGGTGAGAGAGAGAGAGAGAGAGAGAGAGAGAGAGAGAGAGAGAGAGAGAGAGAGAGAGAGAGAGAGAGAGAGAGAGAGAGAGAGAGGCGATCACTGTCCCTTAAATGCCAGCAAACACACCCTGATGCTTTCCCTCGGAGGACAGTTTGCAATCCATGACCAACTGATGATACGTCGACTTCGTCTTGTGGACTCTGCAAATAGATTCCTTCCAGATGGACGATTCTCCTTCCCCAGATCCACTCTGAGATTCTTTTATCACGAATCTTATTTATTCTCTCTCTCTCTCTCTCTCTCTCTCTCTCTCTCTCTCTCTCTCTCTCTGTAGTTACTCTGACACCATACGTTCTTCACATCAACTGAAATCATTCTCTCTCTCTCTCTCTCTCTCTCTCTCTCTCTCTCTCTCTCTCTCTCTCTCTCTCTCTCTCTCTCTCGTCGTTGCATTTGTTTGGTGAAAGCTCTGTCCATCTGCAACACTCAGCATCGCTATGATTGTAAATTTACATTAATATTTATACCGGGATTAGGATCCGTTGCATTGTTAGATGACGTAATTCCTTTAATGGACTGATTATCCCCAGATAACGTATGATAGTATTCTATCCCAATTGATTGGTCAACTCAGCTGTTCATCGAAGACTAATCATAATGTGGTGACAGTTAGCCAGTTCGTTTACGATTTTGAGTTGACAAAAAATAGAAAAATAAAATGAAATGATATAAAATAACAGTCAGTTAAATTCATGACTGGAGAACATTGCATGGGATGTGATGGGGATAATTTTGAAAAATTTTATCACCTGAACTGAACGTGAGTTTGAAAAATACCAATGAATTCCTTTTGGCAACTCGTTGTCTTAAGATACTATTGTTAACATTTTAATTCTCTTTAACATTATCATTGTTTAGTTTCATCCGTTAATATTCACACCAACATAGACTGAGCACAAAGAAAAAAAATACAAATGATTTATCCTGTAAAGATAAAGAAGATGCTTGAGGTATTTTGATAAACAATCTTTGCTTATAACCATTCAGAAGAAGAAATAGTATTAACTATCTGAAACAAGTAAAAAATGCGCCGAAGTTTTCTGTACAGCCGCTACAGCGTATAATCAAGGCCACTGAAAATAGATCTGCCTTTAGATGGTCTCGGTATAATGCTGTATGGACCGCGGCCCATCAAACTTGAACCACTGCCCGGGGGTAGCCTACTGAGGCTAGAGGGCTGCAAATTGGTATGATGATCATCCACCCTCCAATCATCAAACTTAACAAATTACAGCCCTCTAGCCTCAGTAGTTTTTATTTTATTTAAGGTTGAATTTAGCCATAATCGTGTGTCTGGCATGGATATAGCCCAGGGCACCACCGGGCTGTGGTTAAAGTTTCATGGGCCGCGGCTCATACAGCATTATACCGAGACCACCGTGCGAGTAGGTTTCATCTACCAGAATAATAATAATAATAATAATAATAATAATAATAATAATAATAATAATAATAATAATAATAATAATAATAATAAATCAGTGAAAATATTGACGATTACGATCATAGTTTATTTGCAATATAGTAAAGTATTCAGTGGAATTTCCTCAGTCCACTCTATGTTTCAATGCCTTCTGGGTCAGATCCACGGAAGTCATGTGTTGATACAAAGCCAATCCTTCAAAGCAGTGTTATATCTGAAGGATTTTCCTGAAGGATTTTGCTTATATTCGTCATAGGATTGGACTCTGGTTTCGTTCGTGACGCTGAAGAATGTGAATAATCACAGTCCTTAACTTTAACTAGTAAATATTTTATTTTTTAATCTCTCGTCCATCTTCCGGGTTGAATAATCGGATTGGGATTGGAAGAAATGACAGAAAATTATTTCCATGAAATTTTCTATAAAAGGTAATTGAGTTATATTAACTGGTTTCTCTCTTGCTTGTGAATTATGTATTTTTTAAAACTAAAAAATTTGATATGTTATTTCTGTATAATTTAGATTAAATACACACACATACATACATAATTATATATAATATATATATATATATATATATATATATATATATATATATATATATATATATATATATCTATATATATATATATATATAGATAGATAGATAGATAGATAGATAGATAGATAGATATTACTTATATAAATGTGTGTATGTATATATATTTTAAATATATATATATATATATGTATGTATACACATATATATATATATATATATATATATATATATATATATATATATATATATATATATATATATGTATAAACATATAGAGACAGACAGACAGAGTGAAAGAGAGAGAGAAATCAACGTAAGGAATAAAAGAATATCATATACAATATAAACGGCCATCATTTACATATCTCCCCCGCTGCCTAAAAGAAAAAAAAAAAAAAAAAAGCTACTCCGACGATCGACGTCGATCCAGGACTCTTAAGTTCCAACGACTCCCAGAGGAACAATTTGGTCGACTATTAGAAAAACTTTGTTATTGAACGACTGATGAGTGAAACGAGGCGAGTGGACGAATCTTTTTTGGACGTGGACGACTGCCGAGCGAACGGAGATGACTCGAGGAGAACGAATAATTTTTTTGGCTTTAATTTTTTTGCGTTTGAAAGAAATCGTGTATAATTTGTAATTAGGGTTTTTTCATTTTTCTGTAGTTTTTTTGTTTTGTTTTTAAAAGAAATCGTGTTTCATTTTTGCCTTAAAAAGGAGACGAGTAATTGGTTTTTTATTTTTCTATATATATTTTTTTCTGCTTTTAAAAGAAATCATGTATATTTTTTGCCTTAAAAAGGCGACAAGTAATTGGGTTTTTTTATTTTTATGTTTTTTTCTTTATTTTTTTTTTTTTGCTTTTAAAAGAAATTGTGTTCAATTTTTGCCCTAAAAAGGAGATAAGTAATTGTACCTTTTACTTTTCTGTAACAGAAAACTAGTATAGAGACGGCTATTTGTCTGTCCGTCCGCACTTTTTTTGTCCGCCCTCAGATCTTAAAAATTACTGGGTCTAGTGGGCTGCAAATTGTTATGTTAATCATCAACCCTCCAATTATCAAACACACCAAATTGCAGCCCTCTAGCCTCAGTAGTTTTTATTTTATTTAAGGTTAAAGTTAGCCATGATCGTGAGTATGATACCGTTATAGGTGCCAACAGCATAGGCTTGTTCTGTGAATAGGTTTCATGCAATGAGATAATGATGAATAATTATGATTACTTTTATTCTTGATGTGAAAACAGCCAAATGGACCCACTAACTTGCAATGCAAAATTCCACACAATGGAACGATCGCATGTAAAAAGAAATTAAACACAAAGCGATGAAATTATTGCATGCAGAATTTATGAGAAATTATTGCTTTAAAAAGTAGCAGATAACTCTCAACTCTCAACAGATCACACGAGACTTCTCATTATGAAAAATGAAACAGACATTGAAAGGATCAATAATTACAAAAGGTAGAGAAAAGATATCTCTACGTCAACGTCAAAAAAAAAGTTAGAAAATCCAGGAAATAACGAGTTGGTTTTTAATTCAAAAAAATATTACTAAAACGATAAAAAAAAAAGCGAGAGCGTACAGAACTTAATCCTTAGTTAGATATGAATATGCATTTAATGCATTTCCAAGTACCATCTGAAATACCGCCAGAATAAAAATCACGACTTTCAGTCGTAGTTGTCAAAAAAGTGTTTTGAGCATTTGATGCAATTCCCAGGTAAAGCTTAGAAACGTCGCAATTAGAAACGATTCCTTTAAAATAAAGCTTTGCACATGCAATGCTTATGAAGTTCATAAGTCTCGCTCATGTGAGCAGGAAATGTCAAAGGCACTTGCTTATAGGTACATGCATTCAATACTCGACTTTAAGTTTCTGATAGAGTTGCTTTTATGTATTTGTGGCACATCAGTTATTTCACAAGAATATGTATGGCCTTGTACGTAATGTATGAGCACGCAAGATATTTGTGTATGCATGTATGTATGTATGTATATGTGTGTATATATATGTAGATATATTTGTACATATATAATATTATATATATATATATATATGAATGTCTTTTCCTGTAATACTACAGTGTAATATGAAAATAAGAAGGCCCATAAAACACTATTTAAACGTTGAAACCATATATTTCGGGCACTTGTTTCTGTGCCCCTGTTCACTGGTAGAATATGGACAGGTGGAAAGTTACAATGGTATATATACAAAAACATGAAGGTGTGGCCTTAGGCCTCCGATGTTAAGGAGGTGGCGTTTCTTAAGAAGGAGGAGATTGACCAAATTCCCTAGTGGTTTTTGGCCTCATTAGCTCCCGTTTGGCGATGGATCTGGCGGTCGCGTTTCTTGGGTCATCTTCTTCAAACGCGACCGCCAGATCCATCGCCAAACGGGAGCTAATGAGGCCAAAAACCACTAGGGAATTTGGTCAATCTCCTCCTTCTTAAGAAACGCCACCTCCTTAACATCGGAGGCCTAAGGCCACACCTTCATGTTTTTGTATATATACCATTGTAACTTTCCACCTGTCCATATTCTACCAGTGAACAGGGGCACAGAAACAAGTGCCCGAAATATATGGTTTCAACGTTTAAATAGTGTTTTATGGGCCTTCTTATTTTCATATTACACTGTAGTATTACAGGAAAAGACATTCATTTTTGCCCATTATGGAACATCACAGTTTACGCCAGTTTTTCGGCTTCAACCCAGCTGTCAAGCACATCTTCAGACGGTACGAACGGCTAGTACATGGGTTACACAAGAGGAAGAATCAGAGAAATTTTCTACAAGAATGCCTACAGGAACAAGTTTCTCCCAAAATGTACGGTTTCACGCGTTGGACATCGGCGTCAGACCCATTTCCGGACTCCATCCGCACATTCCTCCAAGACAGAATACAAGCCACACATCAAGACATCTATGTGATTAGAAGAAAAATAAGTGAGCTAGCCACGTCACTTCGCCTCATGTGCAGGGATGATGGTATGTACAGATATCTTTCATATTTTGTGCTATCAGGTGCTATTGAGAACAGTGAGTCCCACTCCAGAAATTTGTGCTACAAATTAAAAAGACTGATTAGGAACAGCGTATGGAATAATCTTGGCCTTCCCAATAATGTGCTGAATCTCTCTAACCATCCCCTCACTGCAGAAGAACAGACCGTTTTAAATCTTGGAGTTTCATTCGCTCTAAAACCTGGTCCCGAGAGTAATCTTAATTTCCTAGTTGCTTTTGATAAACATTTTGCAAAAAACAACTATGACAAGAAAGAGGCATGTCTCAAAGGCATTTTGCTAAATGTCTTGGAGCAAAATAACAACAAAAATTCGCTCCCGAAAAGATTCCAAAATGCATTAGTTAGCTTAAGAAAAAGGGGGGATATCATCATCACAAAATCTGACAAAGACGGGAAAATAGTTCTGTTAGACAAGGAGACATACATCAATAAAGTTCAAGAACTTCTAAACGATGCGGAGACCTACGACAAATTAACGAAAGATCCCACAACAAATATTGCTGCTCAGTTTAACAAATCAGTTAGAACCATAGGGGGCAATAAAAAAGACATAGAATTACTAGAGACATTCAAGGTAATCAACCCCTCTCTCCCCTATTTTTACGGCCTCCCGAAAACACATAAAGATGGGATTCCTTTACGCCCCATAATATCTAGCAGGGGCTCTTTCATGTACAAATTATCAAAATGGCTCGCAGACTTGTTATCACCCTTTCTAGGAACCTTCTCATCCTCCCACGTCAAACATGCAGAAGATTTCATACAAAAATTTAATAGTTTAAACATCCCCTCAAACAACATCAAACTGCTCAGTCTAGACGTCGATTCATTATTTACTAAAGTCCCGATTGCCGACGTGTTGTTTTTCTTAGAGAGGAAGTTACAACCATATGAAGACCATTTTCCTCTTGGCATAGATAAAACTTTAAAACTTATCAACCTCTGTGTAACTAACAACGTGTTTTCTTTCAATGGTAATTTTTACAAACAAAAATTTGGCTGTAGCATGGGAAGTCCCCTATCACCCCTTCTAGCAAACTTGTACATGGAATATTTCGAAACAGAACTTTTGTCGTCTATCAAACCCCATAATATGATCTGGCTTAGATACGTAGATGATATCTTTACTTTCTGGGACAATAGCTGGGGGGACTTTAATGAATTTTTTAATAGGCTAAATTCGCTAGTTCCGACCATAAAATTTAAAACAGAATGGGAAAAGGACGGAAAACTGCCGTTCCTAGATGTACTGATCATAAGAAAACAGAACAGGTATGCATTTACAGTATATAGAAAACCCACCTTCGCTGTCTCCTACATTCATTTCTTAAGCTACCACGACGTCTCCGTAAAAATCATGGTAGGGTGCAACCTATTCCTCAGAGGACTTAGGATATGTTCAAATGAGTACCTGGATCAAGAATTTAACACGATCCGCCAACACCTAACGCAACTGCTCTATCCACCACACATTATCGAGAGGGCTATTAATAAAGCAAATAAAATATACTACAGAGGTCCCACTCACAACAGACAAATAGATTTCAACAACAAAATAAAGCTTCCATACGATGAAAACATCCAAAAGGCCACCGAGCAACTTAGTTCTAATAATCCTTTCATTTTCCATTATCCCAAATCCATCGGGAGTTCGCTCGTTAACGTATACTTAAATAACAAAAGGGAAGAAGCCGGAGTTTACAAGATACCGTGTAGTAATTGTCATGACATCTATGTAGGCGAGACAGGTAGATCGCTCTCGCAAAGAATAACAGAGCACAAAAGATCAGTACGTTACGCTTCGGAGAGTTCGGGAATTTTCCTACATATTAGAAATACAGGGCATGTCATTAACTGGAGTGGGGCGGAGTTGGTTTTCAAGAGTAGCTGTCCGTACAAAAGAAAGATGCTGGAATCTGCTATCATCAATCAAACCAACAATATGAACCTGTCAGGAGGACATTGGAAATCGGACGCCATTGACACCTTAATCCTCGGACCCATTTTGAAGAAGATGACCCAAGAAACGCGACCGCCAGATCCATCGCCAAACGGGAGCTAATGAGGCCAAAAACCACTAGGGAATTTGGTCAATCTCCTCCTTCTTAAGAAACGCCACCTCCTTAACATCGGAGGCCTAAGGCCACACCTTCATGTTTTTGTATATATACCATTGTAACTTTCCACCTGTCCATATTCTACCAGTGAACAGGGGCACAGAAACAAGTGCCCGAAATATATGGTTTCAACGTTTAAATAGTGTTTTATGGGCCTTCTTATTTTCATATTACACTGTAGTATTACAGGAAAAGACATTCATATATATATATATATATATATATATATATATATATATATATATATATATATATATATATATATATATATATATATATATATATATATATATATATAATACTGGAGCACTTGATGTATACATGCTGATGTACCAGAAAATTAAACATTAAACATTAAATAAAGTTGACAGGTTTCGCCTTGACTTTTTTTTTACAGCACTTTAGGAGCACACACATTTTGGCAGAAATTTACATTACATATGTTAGGGTGGCAGTGCAAAATAATATATATATATATATATATATATATATATATATATATATATATATATATATATATATATATATATATATATATATATATATATTTATATATATATATGTGTGTGTGTGTATATATATATATATATATATATATATATATATATATATATATATATATATATATATATATATATATATATATATATATATATATATATATATATATATATATATATATATATTTATATAAATATGTGTGTGTGTGTATATATATATATATATATATATATATATATATATATATATATATATATATATATATATAATGTGCAAACTAACAAAGTGATGCACATCACTTTCTTTAAGGAATGTTAAATTCATTACTCACCCGTATGAGAAGATTTGGGGAAGCCAGGATAAAGGAAGCTATCCAGATGACAATTGTTGCTTTTCTGGCTTTGCTGATTGTGCAGACGTAAATGGCCTTCACTGGGTAAATAATGGCATAGCACCTGTAGGCATAACACATGTATATATTATTGAAAAAGGCAGTGATCAAATTTAATTTTTGGTAAAGAGAGATTCTGTCATTATAATTTTATGGTTCAGAATGAACAATCATTCATACTGAACCAGATTGAAAGGCATTTCATTTCGAAGGGAAAAATTAGAAAATACAGAAATTAGTAAATAAATGAACACAAGCAGCCAGATTTATAATTGATAATTTTAAGTAATGTAGGAAGCACTTCCACCAAGGATCCTTTTTTTTTTTTAATTCCTCAAATTGCAGAAGCCTTTAACTAAACAAAAGTGTCCTGTATCAGCGAGAAGTGTATTCGAAAAATTCTATTAAAGCAAGCAATAATATCCAAACACCTTACATTGCCTGCACATGAACTTGAATGAAGCTTCAGCAGAAACGAGAAGCTATTTGTGGCATTGAATCTGAAAGAAAAAAATAAAACTAATTCGTGTGCTTGCTAATAACAGTCTCTGGTGACATATTCCCTTCTCCGCGCACCAAAATGCCATCTTGATAGTGTTATTTTCCAGTGACCTATTTCCAGAAGTGGGTCTCTTGTTATTAGTCCTATATCACAGTAGCGGCTTTGGAGCCTATCTTCCTAAGCTCACTCACGGGAGATGATTATCTATTGATTCGTCTTTGCCAACAGCTAATTAACAGTAGAGCATCCGGTTGGATTGCAGATTGTCAATAACGCAACATTGGCGGTATGTGATTCCGATTCAGAAGTCACTGATTATTATATGATCTAAACTAAAATAGGTCCCTGCGAGTACCTCCTGAATATCCTGATGTAGTCCACCCACACTCGTTTACTCCATATTTGGAAACCGCAAATATTGCTTAGTCATGGTGTGATACCGTTCTGTAATTAATGGAATGAAACCCCACTTTGTATTTAATTGAAATTATTGTACATATTTGTACTCTTTCTTATGGGACTTGCTAAAATACCTCCAACGTGCTAAGCAGGCCTCGATGAATAGAAGACCTGTATACAAAAGAAACTCTAATAAGAATGTATTATCAGGAGGTAAATAGAGGAATATTGAAGAAACAGCTAACGGCGAGATAAAGGTAAGTAATGAAATAATGAAAGTGTGGATAAGTGTACAGCCAAGGAAGGAAATTCTAACCACTGGACTTGCCATCCAGTTCCCCAAGCTAGAGCGGGCTCTAAGCCCAAAGAAATCTAGAAAGCCGCCATCTGCAAGAACGATGACTACAGGCGTCATGTTCGTCTCTCGCTTATCTGGAATAACCTAACCTTATAGCATGACATACTGATTTGCAGAGACCCCAATTCTTAGGGAATTCTGGTTATTTGCATTAGCAATGCTATCTCCTATCCCGAAACGGATGAAGCTCTTCACACTTTCAAACATACATCGGGGCATGACAGTCAACTGCTACCCAACATGGCATTGTAGAATTCGCCACCTTCTCTGTAATTTACGTTTTCATTTCATTTTTTCTTCTCAGGATTGTGCAATCCATTACAACATTTGGGTTGGGCGTGGAGAGAGTGGGTGCCCACTGGGCACGTTTTGGGGAGCCTTCCAGATTTATTCAATAAAAATGACATCATTCACACTGGCTATGTCGTAAAAGGGAGAGTTGATTCACCTTGTTTTTTTTCTTCTGGGGGGTGGGGGGGTGGGAGGGGGTGTTAGGGGGGATGGTTATACTGAATTGGTTAGTCGATTTTGTTCTCATTTATTAAAAGAGCGAAAGGGTCCGCTGGCTTCTAATCACTAATCACGTGTGGCAGATGGAAAAATGAACCCATTTGCTTCCATTGATTAACAGAGATATTGGATTATCTTTCGTCCGCTCATTGCTTAATGAAAGGACCGCGTTTTTATTTTGTGTAAGCGCAAAAAAAGGCTTTTGTTATTTATCCCCAGAGAAAAAACAATAGAGGGCGAGAAGCACTTGATGATTGCTTATTTCGACCGAGTAAATACAGGAAGCGGTGGCCTGGTGGTTGTTACGACATCGCATGAGAGAGTATGGGGAGATTTGTAATCTTTTAAATTTTTGATTGCATTGAAGTCATTATATTATCCCCGATAAAGTGAGCAAACTCATAGAAACAAAAATGATCAGGCTGTGAATCATAATAACTTCTTGTAATTTATTTATAATTAATGACTGAGCAGCCTTTCCGGTTGAATGGCATCAAGAACTTTTGGAATGTAGAATAAGAGACTTATTCCCAGAGAACTTCAGGACTGGATATCTTTCGCACAGACGTAATCGACTTTTGAATGCTGAACAGCCAGTTTTGATGATGATAAGAATTTGAAGAAAAAGAACGAAATTGGAAATTAAGAGAGTAAAGGCAGAAGGAGAAGAAAATAAAAGGTAAATAAGAACATGAAATGAAGAATAGAGATATGGCTATTTGATTTTTGTGCACCGGATATTCCCATAAGTTGTATAGCTATTATAATGTTTCGTTTATAGTGAAATATTATAAAAAATGAATCTATCTATCTATCTATCTATCTATCTATCTATCTATATATATATATATATATATATATATATATATATATATATATATATATATATATATATATATATATATATATATATATATATATATATAAAGCTGATTATATATTAAATTTTGCATAGTCTGAATATCCGCGAAATTATGCTCATAGCGTTATAGGATATTTTCACTGAAGAACTTAAAGTTCTCTTCGTAGCAGCAGGTAAATTATTTATATACAAATAATAGCTGTCCAAAGTTCATTTATTCCTTGACATTTTGTTACCACACTCTACCATTTATCAAAGGGCAAATGAAGCCAGGGGTGCAATAATGCGGACTCACGGAGATTTTCGCCTAAAATCTCTGAGCCTGCTTGAGGGTATAGATATGGCATTATTGTACCCCTGGCTTCATTCGCCTTTTGATAAGTGCTAACAAAATGTCAAGGAATAAATGAACTTCGGACAGATGTTATATAATTTACCTGCTGCCACAAAGAAACTCCTTTGAGAGATTCAGAAACTGCAATACAAACTTAACGGCATCCAAACGGCTATCCTCATTATTATTATTATTATTATTATTATTATTATTATTATTATTATTATTATTATTATTATTATTAATATTATTATTATTATTATTATTATTATTATTATTAAACAGCAAATTAAGATGTAGTACAATATCATGTGCAAATGAATCAGGTTGATGAAAATGAGTCTCTCTGTCTGGATAAAAGAAAAGACTACAGCTGTCAACTGTAGTTTTCTAACCTATTTTTTAGTTTGTGGGTAAACAAAATCTTTTAGAAATGAGCAGGTGAGTGGGCGAGAAAAATTCCTTTTCCGGACCTGAAAGCCTGGTTTTAATGAGGTGTAAAATAATGCTAATTAATTTTCTCAGTATCAACAGCATTACAGCATATTCTGGGAATATGTAGGTAGGAGGAGAGTGTATTTTGTTCGCCAACAAATTATTTTCTCTAAATGAAATGTTTGGGCTTTCCAGTGTCTGCAAACTTTCTTCTCACGTCAAATTACGTATCAAACATTCCAAATCGAACATTCCAAAGATTCATGAACGTCGTGAGCGTCCACCAAATATACCGTTTGAATGAGAATAGTATGTAATGTGTCCGGTTACTACATATTAGTTTTTATCGTTTGAGTAGTTTTATAGGCCCTTTTTTTTTCTATTTTCCTTTTAAATGTAGGTATCATCATCATCATCATCATCATTATTATTATTATTATTATTATTATTATTATTATTATTATTATTATTATTTGATCTCTCGAATGAGTTTCCTTGTTGCAGCTGCTGCTGCTGCTGCTGCTGCTGCTGCTGCTACAAAGAAGCTTATTATTATTATTATTATTATTATTATTATTATTATTATTATTATTATTATTATTATTATTATTATTATTATTATTATTATTATACGGTAAAATGAGCACAACTTCAGAACTTAACCAGAAAAAGAACCTTTTCTGACACGGCGATATATTTTTTTTTTTATGCTAGAACATTTAGGCCGGCTTTGGGTGATGTTTTAATTTAAGGCATTCATGGTCATATCACCAATTTAAGATGTCAAAGGTCATATAATTTTGAGGTGCTTAGGTCGTGTGATCATTTTAGGGTTTTCAGGGTCAAATTTTCATGCTGCAGTTTTCAGATCTGTGTGGTGATGTGGGAGAATTCTTGTTCACATCATTTAGGATGACACCATAATTTTATGGACTCCAGGCAGACATGTGAATAACTGGGAAAGACTTTGGGAGGTTGCATTTGAAAACAATAAAATACACTTCAAGCAAAGCCACATGCTCCTAGAGTAAGTCAAAATATTGCCACTACTTCACGATGGTTTAGCTCTACTGCCATGTCGAATAGATTTTTCTATGGTGTCCTTTCCATAACTGCTCGTACACTTAAGAATGTTTTGCTGGGAAAATAATAAGTTTTCTTGAGTCTTAAGTTACTCTGTCTATCCACAGAACTCAAAGTTTACAAACCATTACGAAAAATTTAAGCGAGACTGGATAGAAAAAAAGGGAGAAGAGAATTATCCTTGTGACTGTGGACTGTACTGTTGCTGAAAGCTTTCAACCCACGCGATGCCCGTAGAGGATATACAGGGAGTGACGGAACGACTCCTAAGACTGTGTGTGCAAGGATTTAGAGACTGCGTAGTGGAAGGCAACGAAACTGCGGAGGGAAACGCTCTTGAGAAGCAGCAGCACCTTTAGCTTGGACTGGAATAGAGGCATAAAATACGAACCTTCAAGGAAAGAAACCATGGAAAGGCTGTACACCAAAATAGACTTCTTGAGTAGGCAAGTTATTTTGCCCAGTGAAAGACCTCGGAAAAGAAGCCACGAGAAAGGACTATATAAAATGGGGAAGCCATATTTGAGTAATTTCGTTTATAAAGATCGTCTCTATGGAAGGCCACATCAGAGGACTCGGCAGGAGGTCGCGCGATAACAACAGATTCCCCTCAAGTTCCCGAGATTGATGACTAGATAGGACGGAGACTTGACGGATCGCCGGCTGACCTCCCGAGTTCAGAGGCCAAACGGGTGGGTTTGGCGATTATAAGGGAAACGGGAATTCCGGGATTTAATGGACTGGTCATCAGAAAGCTAACTGGAGTTTAAGTTTTGTAGAAAGTTGGTTCAGTTGTTTTAGCTGTAGCCAAAGTTATAGATGTGGACGATTGACACTTTTTCTACCTCAGTCTGACTCTGACTGCCTGTCTGACCTTTTATTCTCTCTATCCGTCTGTCTTTTTCCTATCCCTCTCTCTCCTCGAAAACACTCTGTGTAATGGGAAAATATTTTGATGAACAATCATGTCTACAAATGTATGCTACATAGTGAGGCAAAATAAAAGATACAATATACTTGTAAAATGATAAATATATTACTTTTTTTTATTCATAGCATGAAATATGTAAATGTATATTTTGATAACGTTTAAAATTTCCAATCACTCAAAAGAACAAAAAACTAATTGAGGAATACAAATTCAGCCTGTCCTATTTTGCATTTCTCGTTTCCCTTTTATAATTTTTCAGGATATTTCGCTTTTCTAATGATTCGACCAAGTTTCTAGGTCATCATCCTGACATTTGAAACCGAACTAATCTGCTGGCGCTATTACTTAATCTCTCAAGCCAAAGCTAATAGATGAAGCAGTAACATAACCCAACGTGCGGGCTTTGTTGTGCAACCTTCTAAACTAACGCACCTATATGCTGCTCTTACCTAACCTCCCTAACCTATGCTAACAAAGTGTACCATGACCTAAGCTGCCAAGCCTAATATAGTGTATGGATACAGTAATGTGCAGATTCTGTTGTGTACTTATCGAAACCCAACCTAGCATAAAGGTACACTTACCTATTCTTTCAAACCTAACCCAACATTTCTGAGCCATTATCTAACCGAATAGGTAACCTTCTAAGCCAACCCTAACGCATTGCTCTTTGTACATAACTTCCCTAACTAAAACCAGCATACGGGAGCCATTAACTAACCATTACCCAACCGAACTTGCGACCACCATTTACAGCATAGAGCATTTGATGTTTAACCTTTCGATATGACGCAGAAACCAAAATGTAACCTATGGTACAGTTGCAATAACCTGACTCTGGCAGGTACATCATACGACATCCATATATACCTCTTGAATGCTATAACCTATTCAGTTACAGGGCTGAAGTACATTTGTCCAGATACATTAATAAGCGCTGTAACCTGACCAACATACAGGTGCTTATGTAACCTAATCCCTTTCAGTGCTACCATTATCTAACATATCCAATAGGCAGGAAACAGTGAAAACTAGTATTGACTGTAAGTTCTTCCACGTGAAATTAATTTTACAACATCACTAATTAACATCCTTGTAATGAAAATGGTTATAAATATTTGTTTTCTTTTTATTTATTTTCACCAGATTACTCTTTTCTTAAGAATAATTGGATTCCAGGAATTGAAGCAAATTACCACTGTCTTTCCTCAAATAATTTTGGCAAATGCTTCCTAAAGCTAGTTAGCAAACTTAATTGAATCTTCTCTCTCGCCCTCTTTTTCTGTCTGCCTTTCCTTTGGTAGTATTTTCTCTTACTCCATTTTCTCATCTATTCGTCTTTGATCCATTAGTCTCTCTCTCTCTCTCTCTCTCTCTCTCTCTCTCTCTCTCTCTCTCTCTCTCTCTCTCTCTCTCTGTATAGAGCTCGTGTTTACATTGCTGTGCTTCCCTTCCAGACCCCCAGAATTGAATTAGCACAGACAACCAAAAGACAAGAGAGTTAATCGAGAATCTCGTTCCAGGTCCTGTTATCTTATTCATGGGAGAGAAGAAGTGGAACGCAGTGTTTACCTGAAAGCGCTTGTAATGAAAGGTTTAACGAGGCGCTTAATCCTCTTTCATAATGGACAGGTCAAAGGTAAGGGAATAAACTGTTGGTTAAAGTTATGTTATATATATATATATATATATATATATATATATATATATATATATATATATATATATATATATACTATATATTGTGTATATATATGTGTATGTTCATGTATATGTGTGTATTTATTACTCTTTTGAATTTCGTTCTGCGACCCACGCTCTTGTGCTTCCCGTTTTTATTAACCTTGTTAATAGAATGCCATTGACATTGAATGAATGTAATTTCTTGAATGTGAATGTCTGTGTATCCTAGCTCTTGTTTTTG
>JANJGK010000046.1:24342898-24364772 GCA_039081455.1 Macrobrachium rosenbergii
ATTAATCGTCATACTAGGCATGAAAAAATAAACCTCCAATTAAATTACAAGACAAAAATATGACCTCATATTGAACACAAGGAGGCTGTGTTAAGCGCTCATGAAAGAGCAGTAACCAGCTTATGATCATAAACCAGCCAAAGACCAATAGCCTTTAAATTCCTTAATTAAATCATATATTAACCCCAAAGAATCAAGCACAATTATGGTGCGACAAGTTACAACTACAATCAGTAAGACCAAATTTCAACTTTCGAACCGCAAATCATAAATGTATGACCGAAAATTATTTTAAAAAGTTGAAAATACAGACTGATAATCACAGTCACAATAGAATTAATCTTAGGGCTCACTCCATTGATCAAACGAACAAGATTTATCGCACAGAAGCAATAGGGGCAAACACAAGGGAAAGTAGGTGGAAACAAAATTTCAATACTCAAATTAACCGAACTTCAAGCTAAAAGAAAATTCAAAGCACCTGTGAATCAGTGAAGGGGCAAAGGGCTAAGGGTGGTAAAAGAAGAGGTAAACATGTGCAAAGAAGAAATTTTATATTGTGTTCCCTGATTTACAAAAGCGATTCTCTGCAAGATAACTCGTCAATAAAATGGAATAACTGATTCCATGCACAGGGATTTATATTTATGAATATTAACCAACGTCTTATTTCTGTAAAGGACAAGGGGAAGAGACAGAAATACACAAGACGCAAAAACAAGCAAGCAACGAGAGGGACAATGGCTGAGGGAATATCACGGTGTATTGGAATGCAAACCAAAGATTCTTTACTCTGGACAAGTAAAATGAAAGGAGAGAGAGAGAGAGAGAGAGAGAGAGAGAGAGAGAGAGAGAGAGAGAGAGAGAGAGAGAGAGAGAGAGAGAGATTTTAAACAAAGAACGTAAAAATTTTTAGCTCTTCTTCCGAACTTGAATAATTAACGATTGTTGATCAACATAGAATATCAAAGTCAACTTACTCAACGATGGCTGACGGGAAGTTCATTAAAAACTGTTCACGCCACCTTGGTTCTCCCTAGTAAAGCCAATCAGAGGATACAGAAGTTAAATAACGATGGGGAGATAATTATTTCATAGCAAAGGGTTCAACTCCATTCTTGACACAATTGTTAATATGAAACATAATACAATGTTCTTAAATATATATATACAGTTCCCATGGCAATATGCGAACGAAGCACTTGTTACGGTGGAATATTTTCCCACGAAGACCCGTGGTCTTAAGCCCCATGGCGAAGGACAAATTGCTTGGAACTTAATTCCGCGCTTCAGTTTTAGCGAACGTCAAACAAAATGAACATGAAGTAAAATGAATTTTTCACGGTGATTACGCACACAGCTGGGCAATTATAATTATAGAATATTACAAGTTGTGAAACTGAAAGCATTTGTAACGCTCTCGTAACTGAAGTGAGAGAGAGAGAGAGAGAGAGAGAGAGAGAGAGAGAGAGAGAGAGAGAACGGGGAAACTTATTCACGACAGTTGAGGCGCATATTCTACGGCTAAGGAAGGCAAATATATGCAAAGATTAAATGAATGCCTAAAGACCGGTCTATTAACGTAAACGACGAAAAACAATGAAAACAAATAATTATAACTTATTTATCGAATACAGAAACGCGATTTATAATTACGCCATGCAAACACTTTCTTTCGAAAGACCTGACATAACAAAGTGGAAAATGGGTGTTTCAGCGGTATTTTCCAAAGCCATGAGTCAGACAACAACAAAATAAAAATCCTACGGATGTCAGCTTACTAAGGCGCGAATGACTGAAGTGGAAAAATACATGCAAAATTATCACGAACAAGTTTGCTAGTAGCCAGAAACCATTTTACAAGTCAAGTTGCATGATCGTGAGTTTGATTAAAACTTGTGGGCAACTCCATCCATTTTCTCTCTGCTTCGTCAGGCGCAGAAACAGTCGAGAGATTGTGCGAATTTCATGTTAAGCGTCTCGGTCATGGGTTGTGCAGTTGCCTTGAGACGAATACGTGTCAGGGATCCTACCGTTCCTGGCGAGCTCTTGCTATGACTGCTGGGCAGGTGTTGAGGAACCTGACGGTGGATTTATAGGGAATTACTTATGGATTTTTCAATAATAATAAAATCCAAGTGGATCTTCTTTGTCCGCCCCGGGTGAGACCGGGGTAGTTTGGGGATTGGGATGGTAGAAAAGACATGGCACATGCACCCTCCTCCTGCAAATCTGTTTGTCTGCCCCGAATGCGTGTGGGGTAGGTAGGGGGGCGGGAGGGTAGAGACATGACGGGCAGCGCAGGGTTCGGGTGCAGCGTAGCGTGCGCCACCAAGCTCGTAGGGAATAATTACCTATGGATTTACAGGGAGTAATTACCTATGGCCGCTTTCACACCAAGGTGGCACGTCGCACGTGGCAAGTGGCAGGTGGCAAGTGGCAAGAGGCGAGTGGCACTGTGATTTCAGACCAAGGCAGCGCGCGCCTCGCGTTTCAGGGTGGCAACCCACTTCACAGTGCACAAGATGACATCATCGGATGAGGAGGTTATTGTTGCTTTGATTGGTGCTATAGTCGCCCGCAGAAGAAAAAGGAAGAGGTACTGGATACATCCGTATCTTAAAGATAATGTAGAAGCTCACAGTGTTTATGTAGTTGCAAAGCAACTAGAGCTCGATGAAGAGAAGTTCCAGCTTTTTTAGCGAAAGCGGAAAGAAACTTTTTGCCATATGGTGATGAATAAAAAAATCCTGATTTTCAGTTCTTCAAAAGTCTTCTCCCAGACGTGGAAGGCTTCAGTGGTTCACAGAAAAGACATTTTAAAATAAAATTATTGGAACTCATAGATGAAATATTTAATGAAGGGTCAGTTTCTCGATCATCTATTGTCTATGTATATTCACAATCGACAGACTGCTATCTGCAGCAGCATCCCGAAGCTCACGACGTTATGGGTCAACAAGCAATGACAATGGAGCCTCAGGATCAAGACAGCTACTCAGGATTTACTGTACTGTAAAGTTTGGTGTTTGTAATCATGATGCATATGTGAGAACCTATTTTGTGAATAATAATAAAGTACATTGGAAAAGGTCATGACTATTGCTAAACACCATATGTTATGTTTTATAGGTCCCCTTTTGAAACTCAGTGCTGAGTTATCGTTTTGGTTATAGTAGTAGTAGTAGTAGTAGCAGTAGTAGTACTAATTAAATCGCGATGTATTTCTCGTCTATTACTTCATGCCACTGTTTCAACCATATTTTTCAATTGCTGGAGACAATAATGATTTATCATCCCTTAGAAATATGAGTAGTCGTTCCTCTGCGCTCACACGTCTTCTGTAGTTAGTATCTTTCCACTGCGTGTCTCTCTCATCAGGCAGTGTTGTCACATGTGCTTGCTCAAATCTGTCCAGTCTCTTGAAAACTAATCAACATGTGTCATACATCCAAAAGTTTTCATTTTATTGTATATTTTGTTATTAAAATAAAAAAAATTAATACTACATCGTCTAATAATAAGTTTGGAAGTGAAAGTTCCATTAAAGTTTGGCATCACAGTCCGGAGTGGCAAGTCGCACGCTTTAAAAAAACGGACATGTTCATTGTCGGAGTGGCATGCAAGTCGCACGTGGCTCATGCGACGAGTCACGCCACCTCGATGAGAAAAGTTTCATAGATTTCCTAGTGTTCGTTTTCAAGTGGCGCGCTACGTGCCATGCCACGTGCGACGTGCCACCTTGGTGTGAAAGCGGCCTAAGGGTTAATACAGAATACTTACGTATGGCTATATTGGGAATTGTAGTGAATCGTTAGCTTTTGATTCCGCAAGTTTAAATCTCTCCATCATATGTTAATTGCGCTGTTGCCCGGCCTCTTTCAAGGAGTTCAACAATGCTACTCAAGCAAAAGTGGGCTTAGCGAATGTCGGCGATATTCTCGTGGCCCTGCATATCCAGAATTGGGCTCTACGGACGTAAAAATTTCAAAGGGTAGACCCTATAACGTTCCTGCGGACGTCTAAGGAATATATATATATATATATATATATATATATATATATATATATATATATATATATATATATATATATATATATATATATATATATATATATATATATATATATATATATATATATATATATATATATATATTATATATATATATATATATATATATATATATATATATATATATATATATATATATATATATATATATATATATATATATATATATATATATATATATGCATACACCTTCAAAATATTTCGTGAATTTGTTGCTATTTTATTGCTTTTCTTGATGTTATTGAACTGTTTAGGAAAAGTAATAACCTAAAATGAAAGACATCCCTAACTGCGAATTTTTTTACTTAGTCCTTGACCTTATTTGGCACCGCGGGCAAATATGGCATCGCACACACGAAAACATATAGGCACATACGCACATAAACACATGCACACATGAAAACGCTCATACGCGCTTGCCGCAGATATATGCAAACTTGCAAGGATAATGAGATTGCTAGCATCTAGGAGAGACGTGACACTCTTCCATCTAGTAATACTGGAGCATGGTTGGATTCAGCTGAATAACTTTACAATTTGTCTTGTAAATTGTGGTGGTGGTATTTTGTAAAGTACAGGAACCTAACACTTGCTATTGTGATTATTGTTCTTATTATAGTTGCCTGACCCTAAAGAACTTCATGAAACTTGAAACCCTCGTGATATGTTACTCAAATGATTTTTTTTTTTTTTTTTGGTCTATCACAGTCAACCTATTCGACTGGGTGGTTTTTATAGTGTCGGGTTCCGAGTTGCATCCTGCCTACTTAGGAGTCCATCACTTTTCTCACTATGTGCGCTGTTTCTAGTAGCACACTTTTCTGCATGAGTCCTGGAACTACTTTGGCATCTAGCTTTTCCAGATTGCTTTTCAGGGATCTTGGGATCGTCACTAGTGTTCCTATGATTATGGGTACAATTTCCACTGGCATATTCCATATCCTTCTTATTTCGATTTTCGGGTCTTGATACTTACAATTATTTTTTCTTTCTTTCTCATCTGTGACAATATGCACTTTTTATGTTATGAATGACTCCGTTTCTGTCTGTTGACGTTTCACTTGGTAAGACCTGTGTATTGATGTTCTGCGATAGCCGAACCTTGGTTAACTCGTAGGAATGCAGGAAACTTGGTAATTCTGTTCACACTGTCTATCTTATTTCAGGAGGGGGTTAAGTGATTCGCCGGGTAATTTCTTAGGTTTTATTCTTATAACACTAAATAGTTCACACGGCCAGCCACACTGGACTTAGAAATTTCTCTTGATGTCAGAGAGGAGAGCGACACAGATCTTACCCAAAAGGGGTTCAAGTTAACTCTAACTAAAAATTGATCAGAATGAACTCTGGACCTATGTTGAATAAAACTCCTCCTCCTTGAAGATACATACTTTAATCTTAATTGTTCAATTCCATCTCCCACTTTGCTGACCTTTTCACTTATTAAGCTCCTCCTTACTTTCCCATATCTCGACATTGGTTGTTTAGTCTACAACTCGAAACTCTAATCTACTTGGTCTCACACTATCAACACCGCATCTCTCTCTCTCTCTCTCTCTCTCTCTCTCTCTCTCTCTCTCTCTCTCTCTCTCTCTCTCTCTCTCTCTCTCTATTTTAAATTCACTGCATAACATCACTCGGCCACATACCTACATTGACTACAGTGTACAAAATTATGAATTGAATCAATAAATGCAAGAGGATTAACCATCTCAACACCATATAAAATCATTACAAAAATTAACTCTAAGCCAACCAACTAAGGTAAACTCAGCAATAATAATGTAATGCAAAAATGAATAAAGTAGTCATGTAAGCAGGTGCATGGAAATAAAATTATATGAATGCCTATAATATACATTCAAAGAAAAACTTGACTATAGTCAATTACTTCAATGTCAATAATTTCCATTAGTAAGCAAATAAATGCAAGAAATATTATAATGCATCATAGTTCTAAAGACAAAACAAGAAAAGTATACATATATATATCAAATACTCAAAATAAATTCAGAAAATTATGGCAAAGTAAATATATCAAATGCCTATTACTCTCTGGTTACCAATCATGATAACTTGGTAAAAATTCACATATTATAAACACTGTAATTGTTATTAAAAGAAATCAAAGAATGTAAATAAAAAAAAATCAATCATCAAAATGTTCAAGTGCAAGTCAATGGTAAACACTATCACTCTTTAGGAAGGATTCTGTCCATCATGTCTTTGATTATGGTAAGCTTATTCAATATTAATTTCCTGACAATTATAAAGGAAATGAAAGCAAACAGTACCAAAAGAATGACATTTATGAATGACATGATAGGAGAAATCTCGGTCTTATATGTATGAAAGAAAGTATGAACCTCTTCTAGCTTTGTGAATGTCTCCAATTCCAGTTCTGAAAGCTGAAATTCGTTAATAATTTCAAACTGATGTACACTTGTAGTGAAATTCAAACTGTACGTCGTGAAGACTGTAGGTTTGTAATACAAATTATGTAGAATGACCAATTCACAAGCAGATGAAAATGAGTGTACATTAATGAAAACTACTTCTGTTTTGTTTGACTTACAGTCAATCTTAGCATTCAATCTGTTTGCTGAGAACACAAAAATTTCATCATCAATGATCTGAGCCTTGAATGTTTCTGTAAACGGTAGGTACTTACAATGGTTCTTACCATTCTTGTTGTTTACAAGATCATCTAGACAATGAAGAGCACTCAAGGGTTCATAGAAATTCACAATGTTACAAACATATACACCATCATTAAGCAGGATACATTCCCTGAGCTCATGTTCGGGAATTTCGGTCACTAGGAACGAATCATGCTGCAAGGCAAAGTGTCGAACTGTTCCTTCTAGTACAGTGGACTTATTATCTACTACCATTGGGAATGGATAGACTGACATCAATGAGTTGATGTCTTGATTATTGAAAGGGATCACTAGGATTATTTGGTTAGCTACTACTTTCACTGTGATCATGCCATAATAGTCCACTATATTTTCTACTAGTGGCTTCAAATGGTTGTTCACAACACACTTCTGGATAATGGCTTCAATTTCACTAGGGGTTATCAGAAAAGGCGACAGCAGGTTTTTACCTGCCATCATGATCGCATTGAGTAATTCCTTGTATTCCAGAAGGAAATTACTTGCTTCTATGAGCAGCTGCTCCATCATTTCTGTTTGATGGATTCTAGCAATTTCTGATGAAACATTATGGAGTGCACTATTCACAAATTCTTTCAGCATTGTGATAATTTTCTGATTTTGATTGACATTTTCTATTACTTTATTATAGACAGTGCCCTGTTCAGAAGCCCAATTTTCAAGTTGAGCCACTCCTTCCTTTAGCTTTTCAACATTACCATCGGTCGCCACTCCAAAGAGATTGTGTAAAGCGACGCCTATAAAGGGTATGAGTGATCGCTTTACTACTTTCCTTGGCATAACACTATCAATGTCACTCTGCAACTTGGAGAGCATGTCGTACAAATTTCTATCTTGGACACTGTGTAATCCTGCCTGGATCTGATTGATCAGCTGGACTAACTGCTCTCTCTGATCGATAATGGACTCCGTCCGGATCTTAACAATGGCTAGGTCCTGTATCATCTTAACCTTGCCATGTTCCTTGATGATGGCTCCCTTCCTTAGTTGTACGAGTGAGTTCACAATTTGACTCACTGCCAACCACCAAACAATCCATTTGCTGAAATAATGTTATTAAGCAGTAAAAATCTTATCAACTACATTTGTTTACCATTGCACTTGCCATTACCTTCTTCTCAAATTATACCTTGGGGTCATTGAAGATTCTATTTTATTATCTATCTTATCTTTATTAGACAAATCTGTCAACTGGGTAGACGACCAAGGTTCTGAGTGAACTACTTTAATGTGGTTCCAATGTACAATAGATTCTCTCAAGATAATCTCATGCATTAACTTGAATTTATTCAACTTCAAAACTTCTAAAACTCTATATGGACCTTTGAATTTAGGTGAGACTTTGGTATTAGGTCCTTCAAGAACATGATTGGGTACATAAACTTGTTGTCCTACCTTTAACGAGGGTATGGTGGATCTGTTATTGTAATACTTACTAGATTTTTTATGTAACTCCTTTAACCTAGTCCTGGTAACCTTAATTGTTTCATACGTACGTCTTGTCTTCCAAGCAATATAGTCCTCATAGTTGTACGTACGTCTGGGTGGTGCGGCATCATCCAAAAGTGAATTTGGCATTCTCTTTTGGTAGCCATACAATAGGAAATGAGGAGTTTCTCCTATTGATTCATTTACTGTGTTGTTTAGAGTAAATTGTATGTCTTCGAGAGTCAAGTCCCAGTCTTCAGTGCTTGGTGTTACCAATGTTTTCAGAACATCCTTTATTTTGCGATTTGTTCTTTCTACTGCTCCATTTGAGCTTGGCTTATGTGCTGTTATTTGACATTTCTGTATCTCATAAAAGTCACACAGTTTCTTTAGAATGTCACTAGTAAATTCAGCAGCATTGTCTGAGAGCAAAACTTGAGGACATGAATGTCTGGTTATGATTCTAGACTTAAAGGCTTCTGCCACCGTCGATGCTTCTCTGTCTCTGGTTGGAACAATTTCTACGTATCTGGTCAAATAGTCAATAAAAACTAAAATCTGTTTATTTCCTCTGATGGTGTTCGGAAATGGACCTAAGAAATCCATTGTGACTACTTGAAAAGGATTTAATTCTGAAGGATACATTTCCAGAGGAGCCTTGACGTTGACATTCCCTTTATGTACATTACATATGGTGCAGTTCTGAACAAATCGACTAGCATCTTCACACATCGAGGCCAAAAATAGTTTCTAGTGATTGTTCTACATGTTTTCTTAATTCCAGGATGTCCTGATAACTTGTATGAATGGGTTAGTTCTAAGACGTCCTGTATCAGTGTATTAGGAATGTACAAACGTGAACAAGCATTTGGTTCGTCTGAAGTTTTGTACAATAATCCATCTATCAATTGAAACTCTGAATGTTAGATGGGATTCTTAAGAGACGTTTCTTATGTAGTGATTTATTTATGACTAAAAGCATATACACAAAAGATATACAAAGTTGGGGTTATGGTAAACACCGTAATTGCTGAATTACATAATAAGCCTGTTAAATATTTGAACAGTAGTTATATTTAAATACATATTTAGCTGGAAACATATATAACATGTTTCCGCCACCCTTTTTTTTAAGAAAAAAAAAATAAACATAAGCAGGAGACCCAAAATACATATAAAAATAACACAAACTCTCATAACTAAATGTCAATGAATTCATACCAGATTACTAATGAAAATTTTTACATCACATAAATAAAATATTAATAAATACTTTTATTTAGACTTTATTTGAAATGCGAATTTCACCATCAACACAAGACACGATGTTATTTTTATTTTTAGCCTGACAAAATATGTTTCTAAGAAAAATATTATGAACTTCTGGGTCACCTTTACATTCCTTTGTCAAAATATCTGCTGTCATATCTTTTGTGTCGAGCCAGCTGTCGGAGTCCACAGAATTATCTTCCAACTTTTCCTTCAAATCTGTTATGGTATTTCGAAACAAGCGCTCCTCCACCTGCTTTGTACTACCTATTGATTCTAACAAGGGTCTAGAATCAGTAAACAACCTGACAGGAACAGTTGCTGAGTCTTTAATAGTTTTCCCAAAGAGTAACTGCCCAAGTTATGTAGCGAAGAATACGGAATCATCAACTAGTTTAGACAAATTCCTAGTTTCAGCTGCCTTTGCAGAGTGACACACTTTTTGTATTAACTTTGATTTCCAAAATATAGGTACCGCATTGTACGTCTCCTTCGATCCCAACAATACTAGATTCCCGCCTATGCTCTTGCTATCAGTTCGATACGAAGCATCTCCCAGACCAAATACAACGAGATCATCCTTATTACCAACTCTTGAAAACATTACTTTATTTGGTTTGCTATGAACTCTCCTAACAACATGATTTACTCGTTTAAGATCTCTTATCTTAGCATCGTTATTCTTCATTGACATTAATAGAGCAGTTATCGATAAGTCTGGTCTAGTATTCGCAGCTAGCCAGCCTATTTTACCTGCATACTTTCGATAGACTTTCATTTCTTGTTTTGTCAATAGATCATCAGGACTAGCTTTACGTATATCTTGTATCTCTTCAATACTTTTTGCATAATCTTCCATCGATATGACAATCTCGTTTTCTGATTTGTGTATATCTATGCCAGTAAATCTAAATGTATTTTTCTCAACCTTTGACACAGTTAAAACTCTCTTAACTTTTTTTATGATATTATTAACAAATATTTTGTTCCTGCGATGCTGAAATCATCAGCATGGGCAATGACCATTCCTACAAGATTATTTCCATCATACTTATAGTAAAATGCTTCATCGCCACTCACATTCTTCAATCCTTCTTGCTTAAAAATATCCTTTAGTCTAAGCCAAAACTTTCTACTAGCATCATCAAGTCCGTACAAAGGCTTCTTTAGTTTCCAAAGTATATACACCTTCTTTCTTCAAGTCTTTCGGGGGTTCAATAAAAACGTCTCGATCCAGTGCCCTTGATTGTAAGAAGGCAGCCCTAATATCAATGGATTGAAGATCAAACTTTTCATTTGCTGCCACAGCTAAAAATATTTTAATACTTTCTTTCATAGTTGTGGGAGAATCAGCTTGAGGTTTGCATTCTTCCTGGAAGCCTCTGGCAACCAGCCTGGCTTTATAATCACTCTTTTGACCATCATGTTTTTCTTTCTTTGTAATTACCCACCGACTGCTGACTCTCTGTTGTCCATCATCCTGGAGGGTTCTCTTCTGTAGTTACCGGACTCCGTCCTCCAAAATCCAGGATTCGAAGTGGACCTCCTATATCTGTTGAAGTTTGGTGATTCTTTAAACTCCTTCCACTTCTGGTAACGACTTCTATTATCAGTGTAAAACGTAGGGGAGCTGTTAAAAGATTTAACTGCCACAGAATCTCTATTGTTTTCTATTTTCAGCTTTCTAAATTCAGTCTTTAATTTATGAACAACATTTTCTTCATCAACGGGTTTTCTTTCCATCCCATCTTCAATAACTTCTTTAAGGCGGGTCTTTTCATCCGAAGTTATTTGTCCTCCTTTATAAGCTGCGTTTATCATTAACAAACTCATTACATAATTGAGACAGGAATTTATTTTTTCCCTAGCTATTTCAGCCATCAAACTTTCAAACTTATCAAGAAATTTCTCGCAACTCTCTGATTTGTCAGTGGAAAAGGCAAGAACTTTCTCTATTATGTCATTACACTTTTCAGCCTTGGTTTTTTCATATTTCTCTGCCAGAATTTCTAAAACATTTTGAACGGTCTTCAAAGAACTATTAACAGTACGATCTATTACGACTGTAATTACATATTCTTTTACTCTCTCATTCTTCTTCAAGCTTTCAATTAAATCATTATATTTATTGTACTCACTATCTTTGTTATTAGTGCTCCAATCTTCAATTTCAACCTTAAATCTTTCAAAAGTTTGTCCAACCCAAATCGGTGGTAGTTTGGCTTTTGTAATCTGTGTGGTCGTATTGGGAAAAGATTTCGTTTTCGAGGTGCTTTCCGAAAGCCTTGACAAAATCTCGGTTTGTTTTGCTAACACATTTGTCAAATCGGACCCATAGCTAACATTTTCCACTGAACCAACGACTCGAGAATCACCAACCTTTGTCTTGTGAGTTGATTCCATGTGCATAATGTAATCCAGTCTGGTTCCCATATTCGTATCGCAAGCATCACAGTAAGTTTGAGATAATCTAGTATCCATTGTGAGTATCTTGAGCTTGAAACAGGTCATATTTCGGAAGTGATCCATTAAAATCTTTGCCTCCGCATCCTTGAATTTCTAGGCTCTAGTTTTTCTAAAGCAATCATCATCTGTATCTATATGACCAAACAGAGGGCCATTGCAAGTTTTACATTGCAAAAAATCAAATTCTCCTGTAATCTTGTTTATTTTTCCAAATTCTTCCAGCTTACTAATATCACCAGAAAGATCACCATCACTTTTATATCCAGAAGTGTCAAATGAAAACATACTCGTTTTAAGCAAAAATCACCACTGGGAGAACTAGGATCATTCCAAGCCAAACTGGGCAAAATACATAAAAGACTGACTACAGGAAAGACGAACAGCTCACAAGTATTTCGCCGCTAAGACCGTTTGGAAATTCACAAGATCTTCTCTATGTGTTGCCCTCAGCTATCGCATCCAAGCAAAGACTGACATTACAATCACCGCGTGTTTCTACATGAAAGCATTACTTCAGTAAGTTTCTTTCACTTTAAGCATTACTTCACGATGTGCTTCCAGTATCAGTGCACAGTCCGACGCTTTGGCAGGTATGAGATTATGAACTCGTCCAAACGAAGACCATGATACTAACGGCTCACTCTCCAAACAGTCCATCACTTCCGAGTCCTCCGGCAGCAAATTTCCAAACAGGTCGATTTCGGGGCATCAAGTTTCATGCCACGAAGGCCTAACGCCAGGAACATGCCGAAAGTAAAAGCACATGCCCATATGACCTGGAAATCCCCCACATCCCCAGCAGTGAAGGGGAAAGTCTACTCCATCCTCATCATGATTTTACGTTGACGAAGTCCACAGTAAACGATAAATCCAAGGTGTAAACTTCAGTGTTGAATAATATCCAGATCAGACGCTCTGCTGCCAAATGTTAGATGGGATTCTTAAGAGACGTTTCTTATGTAGTGATTTATTTATGACTAAAAGCATATACACAAAAGATATACAAAGTTGGGTTTATGGTAAACACCGTAATTGCTGAATTACATAATAAGCCTGTTAAATATTTGAACAGTAGTTATATTTAAATACATATTTAGCTGGAAACATATATAACACTGAAAATTTTCCTCACCTTGCAAGAGGTTACCAATTACTTCCCTTATTCTAGAATCCCTTTGTTGTTCCTGACGAACTTTGTCTAAATCTAGGTCTGTGATTTGGCAACTGAAGGCAAAATTATGAGTGGTAATTTGTTTCTCGTTCTCTTCTTGTGATCTAGATAAGGCGTCAGCTAATGTGTTATATCTACCAGGTATGTATCTAAATTCTGGGGCAAATTCCAATACGCTAACGAACCATCTATTGAACTTCATATTATTGGTAAAAGCTCTTTTCTTGAAAAGATCACAAATGGGTTTATGATCTGTAAGAACATTAATTTTATGTCCTGGCAAAATGTGCCTAAATTTCTGTAATCCCCAGACTAAGGCCAAACATTCTCTTTCTGTTGTACTGTAATTTCTTTCAGCTGCATTCAAAACTCTACTGGCATAGTATACAGTCCTCATCCTTGTTTTATCTTTTTGCATCAAGACGGCACCTAGTCCGGTACTTGAAGCACCACAGGCTAAGTAGAATTCCTTCTCGAAGTCTGGATAAACTAGGATAGGATCTGTTATCAACATATCCTTTAGTGTTTTGAACGCTGTTTCCTGTTCATCTTTCCACTCATAGTTAGCATCTTTCCTAGTTAACGCAGTTAATGGTTTTGCTATTGTAGCAAATCCCTTGATGAAAGGTCGATAATACCCTACCATACCTAGGAATCTTCTTAGTGCCTTCAAATTTCTTGGGGCTGGATAATCCACAATAGCCTTAATCTTTCCTTCTTGCATTTTCAAACCATGTTCACTGATAACATGTCCTAGATATTCTAGAGATTTCTCCATGAACTGACATTTCTTAATTTTTACCTTTAATCCGGCCTTTCTGAGCCTATCTAATGCTAATTCTATTGTCTTGAAATGACTCTCTACATCCTTACTAGCAATTATTACATCGTCAAGATAAACCGATACGTCTTCAACATCTCCTAAGATTTGCAGCATTAAACGTACAAACGTTAAAGGAGCTGAAGTAAGACCAAACGGCATTACCTAGAATTGCAAATGTTCTTTGTGAGTACTGAATGCCGTGAGATGCTTGGATTCTTCATCGAGAGGAACTTGCCAATATCCACTTAGTAGGTCGAGGCTAGAAAAAACCTTGGCACCTCCTAATTGAGCTAACATGTCACTAATGACTGGCATTGGCATTCGATCAGGGACGGTGTGGGAATTCAATTTCCTGTAATCTATTACCATTCTCCAACTACCGTCTTTCTTTGGAATTAGCAGTAAAGGTGAATTATAAGGTGACTTAGAAGGAATTATGACTCCATCTTCCTTCATTTCCTCAACCATCTCGTCTACGATGGGTCTTTGACTTATTGGGAGTTTGTAGTTAGGTATATAAAAGGGTCTAGCACCATCTTCTATGACTATTTTGTGCTGCAGGACAACTGTCCTTCCTAACTTATCTCCTGTTACCGCTACAACATTCCGATATGTCTCTAATATCTGTATTAACTTGTCCCTACAATGAGGAAAATCTCTATTATTTACTTCCCCTTCTAATTTAACTCTTGTGTCAGCTACGGAGACAAATGCTTTTTCACTTATTGTTAGTAAAGGGTTATTAATCACAATTCCCTTACAGAATTCTATGCCGGCATGCAATTCTAGTCTCTTGTCAGAATAATTATACACATAAGTCGTGCAATTTCCACCATTAAGTCTTACTAGGGAATTGTCCATTTTCACAAAGTCTGGTAAGTCTTTGTTAACTAATAACACATCTGTATCACCTATGTTTTTATCTGTTACAATTCTAAGACAAACCTTTGTCAGACCTTGTGGATGAAGCAGAACACTACTATTTAATTTAAACTTTACAAGATTATCATCGGCAGTACTAACTAAGCAGATTTCTTCTGCATTCTGTACATCGGCAGTGTAACAGACATCAGTAGCATCTGAACTTTCATCTTGTGGTATCACAGAACTTATCTCTGTCATTTTCAGGTTGTCTAACAGCAACACCTCATTGAGATACTTCTCTTCAGTATCTTCTCCTATTATTAGGTGACTACATTCTATTAGCGTGTCAGGATCGTCAGGTTGGGAAAAAGAACTAAGTTCTTCGGAGGTATCTACTTGTTGTGCACTTGAGTCATCAGGTTCATACCTGCTATCTGAGAATTCCTCCTGAGTGGCTTCTAGGCTTTGAAAAGCAGTTTGACTATCTTCTCCTATTTCTTCTATCATTGAATTTCTACACACTGTCCTACCCGGGTTAGCATTAAATTCCATTTCTATCTGTTGGATGTCTACTTCTTCAGATGAGGTTGTCTCAGGTAAAGTGATCAGGTTTATCTGAAACTGTTCCTCTTCTTCAAGAGAGCAAACATTTCCTCTATCAATTTCCTTGATAGTTATTCTTCCATTGCTACAATCTAGTGTAATTCCACATCTTTTCATAGCCTGGAAGGAAAATAGAGCTTGAGCTGGAAAATATTTCTCTTCCAACACCACAAACTCTTCCCTGAATTTCTTATTTAGAATTTCTATCTCTAAAATGACATTGCCTAGAGCCCTTATTTGCTTTCCAGCGATCCCCTTTATGGTCCTATAGGATTTTCTCATTTGGGAAAGCTCACAACCTATATGTTCTGTTAAAGTGCCTTTATCTATGATACTTACAGTACTGCCTGTATCCAACAATATGGAACTCAGTACACCTTCTAAGTGTACTTGTATGATAGGCAACTCTTCCTGACACGTATTAAAATTCTTTACAGAAAACACTATTTCATTACTTCGAGTAATGTCTGTTGGGGATACATCCTTATTCAATGTCACTATTTCTTTCTGTAAGGATGGACCTTTCTGCTGCTCTCCCTGTGATTGTCACTGAGAATTCCCTTGATTTGGGTTACTGGGTGAGGTATTCTGATTATTAGGCTGAGTATTGTGGTTATTTTGAGACCCCTGAGAATTTCCCTGTCTGTTGTACCAACAGTTCTGGATCAAATGTCCTATCCTATTGCAATTCGAACACCATTTGTTTCTTCTACAATTCTGTGTTGTATGGTTGGAATAACCACAATTTCCACAATTTTGACTCTGCCTATTTGACTGTGGTCTATTATTCCCTGAATTTTGGCCTTGACTAGCTCCCCTCTGTCCAGGAGCCCTGTTATTTCCACTGTTACTTCCATTGGTTCCAGCTGTATTCCCATTGTTACCTCTATTTGGCGTCCTTCCTTGATTGTTTCTGTTTGATTGATTAAATCTCCTATTGTTGTTCCCACCATTTCTATCAGACGAATTTCTGTTTCCCTGATGCCTAGACCTAGCTTGCCCTGATTGGTTTCTACTGGACTGGTTGCTATTATTTCTTGGGCTTCCACTAGCTACGGTTCCCGTAAAATCTGCACTACTACTTGATGAATTCTGTTTTACTTTCCTTTCTATGTACATCAAGGTTTGTACAATTCCATCATTTGGCTTCCTATCGTAGTACTTCCTTAAGGCTATTCTTTCTTCCTTACCCAAAGCATCGTAGATTGGCCCTAATGACATATATCTAAGTACCTTGGATATACTAGCTAAATCTGTTTCATCATCATCAAAGTCATCCTTCCTTCCAACAACAATTCCTACATCTTTCATATCTGTCGTCACTCTATCTATAGCTTCTTCGACTCTGGTTGCTAACACTAAGTGATTACCATCATATTTCTGATGATGGAAAGTTCCTATGTTGTACCATGGATCTTTCTGTGCTTCTGGTTGCCAAAACTGTGAACACTGTTTCTTGAATTCGTTAAACAGAGTAATTTTCTTAAAAAGTACTGAATGGAGAACTGTATGTGCATCACCATGTTCCATACTAACATACAAGAGTGCTTCATCTATTTTCTTTCTCTCATCTGTGATACCGGCAGCTGAAATTCTGCTTTCTGTGTCTGCAAACCATCGATTTACACTATATTCTTCTAGTCTACTTTTATCTACATTACTTTGGTCTACCGTTCCACAAAATCTAGTGGCTTGGGTGATTACTGCAGCTTGAGCCATGGTGTAGCGTCTGGGTACAGTCGAATTTGTTGGGTTAGTGGTTACAACGGAAGTGTTAGGCGCACTAGTTATCGGTAAATTAAGTGGGGGACCCTGACTATGTGAACGTCTGGATCTAGTATTACTAGGATTAATTTGTCTAGAAAGTCGTTCAGGTACAGGCCTTAGGTTATATTGAGTCTGGTCTCCGCCCCCTGTCTGTTGCAGTCGGGAAATTACTTCATCCAAGGATTCATTCATATCAACTAATAAAATATTCAATGATTCCAAGAATGAAAAATGAATGAAAAAAAAAAATTTGAGAAGCAGGTAACTTACTTCAATTTCATGTTTGCTGAGATCTTAGTGACTGTATTCCACCTGACAATCGAAATTCGATAGCGCTGATCGCACATGAGCGCAAATGTCGTCAGCTTCCAGCAATAATCGGCACAGCTTGGTCGACTTCCAAGTCCGTTACTCGCTGAATTTGTCGAAGAAAATTTGGAATTCCTTCCAAATTGTGGTTAGCGACAGTGGGAATTTACCAGTGTCTTTTCTCCTGTTGATTGAAGACGCGAACTTCACCTCGGGTCGTTGACTTCCAAAATTGTATCGCCGTTCCGATTTCTTCACCATCGTTCGTCGCCGCCTTCCGCTAATTTCCTCTATTCGCCTTTTTAGCGACCAAAAATTGTGGGAATTTCGTGTATTTAAGTCCGTACACAATAGAAAAGTTCACTGAACTGACGTAGATATTAGCGACTTTCATACGTCCGCCAGCACTGTTTGTTTTCGTCAGTCTTCACTTGCTGCGATCGGCGATGGGTAGCCGCGAGTTGCCGATAGTCTCATAAATTTCGTTATACTTCTTATAAAAATCACCGCTGTTCTATGCCGTGATTATTACTATTGTTCTTATTATTGTAATAGTTAATTATTAAACTGAATTTCTTGTTGATATTGTTATTGCGAATGTTCGGGAACTTCAAACTGGCAGGGATTTACCGCTGTCAATTTTCACTCCGATCGACGCAAAAGTTTCGCTGTTTCGTGGAATATTTCTTTCTGCTTCGTTCCCTCTGTTCTCTTCTATTACTGTGTTTATGTTTCTAGTTGCTGAAGACCGTCTTGAAATTGTTTGCGCTTTTAATTTGATAACCAGCCGAACAAAGCTTTTCAATTTTAGAAGGTTCAAGCATATAGGGATATATATACCAAGAGACCTCGCTACATTGAGGCCCATCACCGTTGCTTCTGCTCCCGGATCTGGTGTCCATAGTATAGAAGAGTTCCCTGCAGGATGGGTAATGTGAATCTGGACTTTCGGGGTTGCTTGAGAAATGGCACTGCTAACATACACATCACTTATGATCCTAATTTTTTGTCATTTATATTTTCCCTCAGTCATTCTTGTCCACAAACGCATCTAAACACACACACACACACATATATATATATATGTGTGTGTATGTGTGTGTGTGTGCTTAGATGCGTTTGTGAACAAGCATGAAAATCAGAATTGCATTCTCCAGGTTAATCTTTAAACTGCGTGCACTGAAATTTTGCTTAACATTTTCAAAGATATTTGATTATGCATATGATAGTGGATTGCAGGTTTGAAGCAAAACTGGTAGCGTCTATTTCTTCACAAGATAAATAATGCCTTAGGAAAATGAAGCATGGCCTGTTTTAGCATTCGAAAGAAAAATGGTCAATAATGATGTTAAAATGTCATATACAGAGACTAAAAAAAGAAAAAAATGAGACATATCAAGTTGTGATGATGACACTGGCCAGAGGACGGAAGCTTTTGAAAAATGAAGGGGCGTTTTTTTTTTTTTTTTTTTTTTTGTTCCCTTTGGAGAGTAAAATGATCAGTTTTTATCTTTTCCGCCGAGTCTAAATTCTTTACACCTTTTTTGTTTGTCGCTCGCATGTAAAATTTGTCGACAAGCAAAAGCGAACACATTTTTGGCATGTAATTAATATGGTTACACCGAGAATGAAGATATATATACATTTATATATTACATTTTGTTTTAAAAAGGTTCGGTTACAACAGATTTTTATTTTATTTTATGTAACCGGTTTCATTGGCAGCATTTGTCTGGGTGGAAAAACCAAATATAAACAAAAGGTATTTGTGTGTCAGCAGTTTTGGCTGTACAGGTTTATTGTGTTAATCATTATATTACTGGTTCGGCAGTTATTTGGGCTAAAAGATATGAAACATAAATTGGGCGCCTCTCTACTAACAAAAAAAGGATATACTCGTATGTTATCAGTAAAACTGGAATTTTTCAAGTAGATATATATATATATATATATATATATATATATATATATATATATATATATATATATATATATATATATATATATGTGTGTGTGTGTGTGTGTGTGTGTGTGTGTGTGTGTGTGTGTGTGTATCTAGGAGAAATTATATAATTTATTCTATTATCTTCAAAAGTGAATTCTTTTTTTCTAAGCATTTAGAGGCCAATATTATAATATATATACTGTACACCACACACACACATACACACACACACGCACACACACACACATATATATATATATATATATATATATATATATATATATATATATATATATATATATATATATATATATATTATCATGAAAAGTTAACGTAAGTCTTTTTTTTAGCCCAGTAACGTAACTGTTAAACTTTAACTTTTGTTTACATTTTGCCGTTAAATGAGGGTTTGGGCTGTTTTTTTTTTCCCACCGACGGGTATTTTGCTTGTTACTGGTAACACACCCATGTGGGATGATTTTCTCTTTTATTTTCATATTTTTGAGTTGTTGGGTGATTCAGCGGAGGTGGGGTGTGTGTAGGATCTTCGTCTCCCAGAGAGTTTCGCCCCAGTTGTCCGAGCGAGAGGTCTGCTGCTTTATTTTTGAGTCTTGCCGTTGCCTGCCCCTTTCGTTTGCTTTGCGGCAAGTCCATAAAGTGCCACAGCTTGATTCAGCTTTGCTGCTTCCTGTTTCCTGTGGGTATTAACGATTCGTCGTCTGCGTCTGCCCTTTTGAGACCTGTGCCGCGTGAGGGTACAGCCATCGCTTATAGTGCAAGCTTTGACCACGGCGTTCACCTCTGTTGCAGCTTTCTCCGAACCTCTTCGCTGGTGTGGAGCGTTACAGCGTCTGTAGGGAGACTTACCTCCGGTAAGCGTATAATTGATAGTGGTATTTTGTGAGACTGTTGACGCTGTCGTGCTACGGACACGGGAATTGTTGGTGGCGAAATCAACATTGTGATCTGTGATGATCGTAGGGAGACTTACCTCTGGTAAGCGCATACGGATCTTAAAGGTTTCTCATTGACGTTTGATGCGGTCTGGTGATTATAGACGCTTTGGGCTGCTGATGGTAATCGGCAGAATCATCAAGTATATTCTACGGTGTTAATTTTATATATTAGTGATTCAGATAAAGACTGATGTTATTACTGTAAGTTAGGTTAAGGTATTTTGAGTGTTATAATTAGACTTAAGGGTGTTTTTTCTATCTTTGCCTTCTACTGTCGTATGTTTGTGTTTTTTCCGCCATCGTGAGTTTGTTGTTTTTTTTTCTTTCTCTCTCTGTGACTTTCCCTCCTCCTGTCGGTATACATGTTAGCGTAGGAGAATGGGGAATGCTTGTGTTTTGATTTTTGTAGTTGAATGCGGTTTCTAGCCCCAACCATCATTTACGGCTTTCTTTATTTCAATAATAAATATTGTTATTTTAGTAAAGTTCGGGTTTTTTTTATTCCTCTTTGAGTGTACAGTGTTTTGCTGAGGATCCTGACTTCGTGGGTTTAACTGCCCTTTTTGAAGTCATTGGTTCTTTTGAAAATCTGCCTATAAGAAGAGTTTAAGGAAAGAATAAATCCTTTTTCATAAGAAATCAGAGTATTCATACGACCTGGATCTGGTATATACTGTATATTAATTTTATTTTTACACGAGATGTGTGTAAAAGGGGATATCCTATGGCTGGTCTAAGGCTCCGAAAATTTACAGGGATCTTAATAATTCTGATAATTTATAGTGAGCAGGAGGCCACCATAACAATATATATATATATATATATATATATATATATATATATATATATATATATATATATATATATATATATATATATATATATATATAATCTACAAGGACCTCTCAAATTCTCGATGTTTTCACGCTTTTTGGTACCTTTTATTACTGCAAGCCTTGAATGTATATGAAATTCAAGTCAATCAGCTAGAAATTAGCAGATAATCCACGTCTATACAAAAAAAACGACGATTAGCACACTTATTTAAGAGCATTTGATAGATGGGTATGCAGAACATGAATCTTTTTGAGTAATAATTATATTTATATATATATATATATATATATTATATATATATATATATATATATATATATATATATATATATATATATATATATATATATATATATATATTTATATGTTTCCTGGTGCAGGTAAATTTTAAGTCTTCACATTCAGTACTTTACTCTACAATGGCCTTGAAAGATAACCAGGAACATATAAAACAAGAAATAAAAGGAGTTATACAGGAGCTGAGGGCTCTTTCTCAAAGGGAAGGGCGTGAAACACGTGGATACAAAAATAGGTATATTTACATGACAGACAAGATCAAAGGGAAAATGAATTAATATACGTTAAATTGCTGCTGCAGAAGCCCTCCTGAGGGGTGGCGGGAGGAAAAGCTTGGGAATGCCAGGAACACGGACCAAGGAGAATTCTGCCACGATCGTCCTTCAA